>OX403624.1:2472870-2638667 GCA_948107755.1 Campoletis raptor
ATAATGATAATTTTTAACCGTTGGAAATGCGTCTTGCGTTTTGCGTCGAAACGGACTAGCAGTGCCACAGTCCAAGGCGGAAGGTGGCAGAAATGCCACAATTTTTGCATCGGCCGTAGACATTTATGTACAACATAGATGTCTTTAATCAATGCGTTCTATTTATTGCATACATAATCCAAACGAACGCGGATAAACATGTTCTCAAACAGTTATACACTCAAAAGTAAATGTGGCTGCAATGTCGATCATTTAGCAGAATACGAGCAACTAAATATGTAGCAATAATAATAAATTCTTATCATTTTAATGGCATATTCGGCTTATTTATTCAGAGATTGTAACGAAATTTAGTGTTGAAACAACAAAATTTTGTCATTATCGCTAAATATGTAATTGCCCGTATTCAACTAAATCATCAGTCTTTTCAACAAAATTGTTTCACAATGCCGTGTTGGAGATTACTTATTTTAACGGATGTTTGTTCTTATATGATACATAATTCGGAATCTTGGAGAAAAAAAATCTCCATAAAGCACATGATATTATTGAATTATTTTTCTCGAAAATTTACGATATTAATAAAATCTACATAGAAAAGGAAGCAATTTATTTATATGTTCAACCCGTCAGTGATTGTGTTGTGGTATTTTATCGTCTTACACTTGTATCAGAACAAAGATCACTAGGAAATTCCTACTGACATCGTAATTTGAAACTTTTTCTTTTTTCTTCTAATTTATTTTTCTCCGTGTAAAAGCGTTGTAAAATTAAACTAAATCTATTCTTTTTTGTTTTTTATTTGTAATTTCTTTGTTGTATCATTTATCGTTGTGCTCATCATGGCTCCTTCTTAAGATGTTAAGATGTTAAGAAGTTTGAAAGTCGCTAACGCTTCAAGTGAAATTGTTTACAATTTCCTATTTTTCATATTAAAAACTGTAACCTATGAAAGAATGCGTTCATCGTGCGACGAACATTTGAAGTGTGAGTAGCGTGACCGCTGACGAATTAACTAAAAAATAGACGCAATGATCATTTTTTTATTGTTGCGCTTTTCATGATTTTAATTCCTATTTAATGTAAACCGGCTACATTTTTCATAGCTTGCTCTATGTCACTTACAAGAATCGGACCGATCTTTTTTGTATAAATCTTGTTTGGTTTGCTTGAGTTTTTATTTTATTTTTTTCCAACATAGTTTCAACGAATAATTTCAAATTTTGTAGGAACAGAAAGACAACACTGTCGCGTAAATTCAAAAAATAAGGCTTCGTGCGTAAAAGGTGTTTGCATGCATGCACGCATCGAATGGAGGGGATGCGTGTGCGAGAGGCCCATGGGGCAGTAGTCGATGTTCGAGCGTAAAGAGAGACAGTTGTCTGTCCTTTTCTTGTGTCATTATTTCAAGAAACTCGGTAGAGTCTCGGGACAAGTACATTTAACAGGTCTGTCGTCTGCTGGCCCGAGGCTCGCCAGAGTATATTATCTCTGAATAAAGTAAAATTCGGTAGTGGGGGTAAAAACTGAAAGCCATTTTCTCGAATTACGAAGCTTAGGAGACAGATGATGATTTGGAAATTGAACTGGAGACTAATTATGAAAAAATCTTTCGATTAAGCCTTAATTCAGCACGATTGATGCCGTATTTGCTGAGAAAAAACTTTGCACAGGGTAAAGATTATGCAAAAATTCTAACACATTGAAGGATTTGGTGTGTTTGTATATGCGCGCAGACGACACAATCAAAGGCGTTTTGATGCCCATCAAAACCCGTTTCCACCGAAGCCGGTCTTCGGCGACAAAAGTAGCGAGTTCCCATTGGTCCTTTTCTTTGTACCCATACCACGGAAAGTTTGACGGTAGTTTTGACGCGAGACGCGTAGACAGCGTGTTTTTTGCGGACTTTTCGTAGATCCGTGTTGACAGATGGTAAGGTCGGAATAATTCACGCAAAAAAAAATATCAATTTGACCCTTTGAAACACACATTTTTCCTTACGTGCAACTAGCTCAAAACTTTGTACTCGGGGGTTTTCGGGATCGCGGATTACAAATCTGCACACAAAATTTAGAAATTCAAGATGGCGAATCCAATATGGCGGACAAGAAATGCAAAAATTGTTTGCTGATGCAAAATATGGTACTCGAGGGTTTTCGGAGTCGCTGATTACAAATCTGCGCTCAAAATTTAGAAATTCAAGATGGCGAATCCAATATGGCGAACAACAAATGCAAAAATTGTTTGATGAAAGCAAAATATGGTACCCGGGGGTTTTCGGGGTCGCTGATTACAAATCTGCACCTAAAATTTAGAAATTCAAGATGGCGGATCCAATATGGCGAACAACAAATGCAAAAATTGTTTGATGAAAGCAAAATATGGTACCCGGGGGTTTTCGGAGTCGCTGATTACAAATCTGCACCTAAAATTTAGAAATTCAAGATGGCGGATCCAATATGGTGGACCACAAATGCAAAAATTGTTTGATGAAAGCAAAACATGGTACTCGGAGGTTTTCGGGGTCGCTGATTACAAATCTGCACCCAAAATTTCGAAATTCAAGATGACGGATACAATATGGCGGACAATAACTGCGAAAATTGTTTAAGAAAAGCGAAAGTTGGCACGCGGGGGTTTTGGGTTCACCGATTAACAATCTGCATGCAAAATTTCGAAATTCAAAATGGCGGATTCAATATGGCGGACCATAAATTCCAAAATTTTATGATGAAAGTGAAAGGTTCAGAAAAAAGAAGTGATATCCTGGCCAAAAATCCCCTGTCCGGGGAAAAAAAACCTTGGACAAGTACATTTGTTGACCCCCGTTTCTATTTGTTTTCACAGAAAAAACTACCCAAAAAAGTACAAAATTTTCAAAAAAATTGGCAAGATCAAGAATGATTTACATTCAGCACTAAAATTTATAATATCAATAATAGGACAAGTATTTCATTGTCTCTTGAGGATGGAGTATTTTAAAAAAAGCAAAACTAAGTTCGTTATTGAAAAAAGTCACCAATGTATAAAAATAAAAATCGGTCCAAAAGAACAGAGTCCAGAAAAAAAATCAAGATAAAACAAAACGTGGAGAAAAAAATTTCAAACGAAAAAAATTAGATTGAAAAATAATTTCGGCCGTAGTACTTGGCGAGTTCGTACCATGAAAAATACATTATGTGATTCTACCTAAGCAAAAAACTCGGCAAGTACTACGGACGAAATTATTTTTCAATCTAATTTTTTTCGTTTGAAATTTTTTTCCCCACGTTTTGTTTTATCTTGATTTTTTTTCAGGACTCTTCTTTTGACCGATTTTTATTTTTGTACATTGGTGTCTTTTTTCAATAACCAACTGATTTTTGCTTTTTTTTAAACACTCCATCCTGAAGCGACAATGAAATACTTGTCCTATTAATGATATTATAAATTTTAGTGCTGAATGTAAATCATTCTCGATTTTGCCAATTTTTTAAGAATTTTGTACTTTTTTGGGTAGTTTTTTTCTGTGATTCAAATACTTTATAATTGAATACTTACTCCGACGTAATTGGCTTTATATGCTTTAGTATATTTATATTGATTTGTTATATTTTTGAGAAGCCCGAATTTTTCTTTTTACGAAGATTGAGTTACCATTTTTTAGAGGGATTTAGTTTTTTTGGAGACTTCCACAGAAGCGGCTATTGGTGCGAGTAAATGTACTTGTCTCAGCTTTTTTTACAGCATTTATGCTGTTTCTTTTCTTTTTGTCCAGCAATTGTTGTGTGACTTAGTTTTCCATCACACTACTATTTTCCCAACATAATTTGAATGAAAAGTTTAAACCGCATTGGAGTAAAACTTTTATCTTTCATTTTCATGCATTTTCCATTCAAATGATCTTGAGACTGATATCTGTAATAGAAATGAAAACTGAAAATATTCCTTGATTGTGTCCTTAATAACATTTTTGTCACTTATTCATGCCATCAAGTTTTCGTCCAAATCATCTAGAGCGGTAAAGATCTCATTGATTGAAATGCTTAAGCTACCGCATGTACTTGTTATAAATTTTTCCATGCGGAGTCATTCCAAAAAAGTTATTTGGATGTAAACTTTATCCAACTTTCGACAGTTTTAATTCAGAATGTTTAAATAAAACTATTCGAATGAATATAGTGTGTAAAACTGAGAATGAAAATATTACTTGCATGCGACTCAAGTAATATTTGTCGTTTTTATCTCAACTATATTTTTTAAAGCGCTAAAGTTTTCATTAAAATATTTTTTATATTTCTACCGCATGAAAATAATCTCAAATTTTCACAGCTGTTTCATGCTAAATATTTGTCATTTTTATCTCAACCAATTTTTTCAAGCGCTTAGGTTTTCATTAAAATATTTTTTATATCTCTACCGCATGAAAATTGTTTCAAATTTCCACAGCGGTCTCATATTATCATACTAAAAAATAATATATAATATATAAAAATGATGAATAAATCCTTACTTTTGGAATTATTATTTCATCTTCTAGTTTATTGACATCCATTTTCTTGATTTTCTTACATTATTAATTTAAACACGGTTTGTCCTAACATTAACATTGATTTTGTCGATTCGTTCGAAAACTGATTGATGTGAAACTTTCGTGATCTTTCTAACCAACCAATAAATATGACACTTCCGCGATCTTTATAACTAACGAACTACGGGATAGTCATAGCTGACACTTCCGCGATCTTCATAACCAAACGCGATATGGTCAGCTGTCACATTCATTGATCGAATATCACCACAGTTTTTACCAATATTACTACTGTCACTAGAACGGCGATTGCGAAAAAACACGCGAGCGTCGAAAATGTGTGCGAAAATTTTCACAAATTTTTAGTGCATGCTAATTCAAAATAAATTCATATCTCCAGTACCATTCAAGCTACAGAGTTCTAGTTAGACACAATCGAAAGGAAAAATAAAAATAAAAAATACGTGAACTTACAACGTTTTCCAAAGCGCTATAATTTAATAAATTTTACGGAAACCAGATTTGAACGTTTTCGAAAACAGTTGGGAAACGCGGTCCTTGGAGTAAATGAGTCTTTTAGCGACTCGTCTTTGACGGAGACAGTATAGGTAAATGTACTTGTCTCGAGCCGCTACCGCGACTCTTAATAAATGCACTTGAAAGTTATTTCGAAAACTACGGTCGACCTAAAATTTCAATTTCAGACCGAGGAACGGCGTTTACGTCTGGAGAATTTGAACAGTACTTAGCAAAAAAAACAGCATCAAGCATGTCAATATCGCAACCGGCTCATTTTATTCAAAAGTATAACGCGATTAACCAAAGCATTTTAGATAGGCTGGAACAAGCCGGAGCAATCCGTAGCGAAGAATTAAGAAGCAAAGAGAAATAAAAACGCCAACCAAAATCGTGGTGGAACCAGAATTGTAGCATTGCCGTAGAAAGAAGGAGAAAAGCTTCCAAAGAATACAAAAATAATACGACTAGGGAAAATCGAGAAGCTTGGATCCAAGAAGATGAGAATACAAAACAATTCCCCAAAAAAGCCAAAAGCAGATTTGAAACAAAATAAGAAAAAGGAGATTGAAATAACAATATGCAAAATAGCTCCCGCCCCATCTGTTTTCCTGCTTCCGAGAATATCCCTGACGGAAAAAATTACTCCAAAAAGAATATGGTTATCCTTTTCAATTAACTAACTAAAAAACATTATTAAAAAACTTGAACCAATTTCAGCGGCTCGCAAAGACCGTATAAGTAACGCAACAATAAAAGCATTTTCAAAGGAAATGTTAGAATTTCTCAGGAAAATCTTTAACACAATAATGTACAGCGGATTAATTCCAAAGAAGTGGCATGAGTACGATGTTTGCCTAATCTCAAAATCGAAAAGTAGATTCAG
This sequence comes from Campoletis raptor, assembly GCA_948107755.1. Lineage (NCBI taxonomy): Eukaryota > Metazoa > Arthropoda > Insecta > Hymenoptera > Ichneumonidae > Campoletis > Campoletis raptor. Next base: position 2,478,783 of record OX403624.1, read on the forward strand.
ACCAATTTCGCTAGCTCCACGCTTGCTAAAAGTATTCGAACATGTTATCAAGAACCGACTGGAATATTAACTAGAGACAGATTTCAAAATCCCGAACACACAATGTGGGTTTTGGAAAAATCGATATTGTCTAGATAACATATTAATCCTAACCGCGGACATTTATAATTCATTCATAAAGGAAGAAAACGTATTAGCTATTTGTTTAGATCTAGAAGGATCCTATGACAACATAATCTCGAATGTTCTTATAAAAAAACCTGGAGGAAATGAGCATCCCGACATACATTATAAGACTGATAGCAAATCTTATATCCTTTCGCAAGGTAGACTTCTACGAAAACGGGCCACGGGGAGCTAAAAGATACAAGAAATACCGACCGAGGATTACCTCAGGGCTCTGAGTTAAGCCCGATACTCTTCAATATATACACGAGGAAAATAAACGAGAACATAGGGAGCGACGTTTTATCGCTGCAATGTGCGGACGATTACGTCTTGTATGCTGAAGAAAAGGACATTGACCAGGAATAGAAAAACTAGAGAATACCCTAAAATAGTTATAATAAAATGGGTAAATGAGAACTGGGCTTGAATGTGAGCGCACTGAAAAGTAAGTTTATAATATTTAGTAAAAAAAAAAAACAATCTTAAACGAAAAATACATCCATTTGAATGGAACTCAAATTTGAAACAACAGTAACGCGTGATTTTAGGAGTAAGAATGGATACAAAACTTAATTGAAAATTTTTCATAAAAGAGACAAGAAATAAAGCACAAAAAGCAACAAACGTCGTCAAATCACTGGCAGCAAAATCATGGAGGGCTCATCCATCAAACCTCCTCACAATTTATAAAGGTCTGATTCGTAGTAGACTAGATTGGGCAATAACGTGCTCCAGCTCGGCAACCACATCGAATTTCCAAGAGCTTCAAACAATACAATTCTCACCCCTACGTTTAATACTCGGCTGCTTCTGTTCCACCCCGACCATCATTCTACTGGAGCTCTGTAAAGATCAAGCACTCGAAAGCAGAACCAAAAATCTAAAACCACCTACTTCCTGACCAAAGCTCAATCCGTAAGCAATCACTCGCTGATCCCAAAAATCAAGCTCACAGAGAAGCCACTAGAGCGACACGAAACGGCAACACTACAACACCATAGATTTACACTGTTTAGAATTTGGTCCAAGCATAAGGAGGTAATCGAACTTATGCAAAGAAAAGAGACAATCCCATGCTTCGGAATCCCATTACTTCCACAACTCACATACGTCGAGCCAATCGTTCAAGCAGGAAAGATAATGCTCTCAAAAAACTCGAAGAATGCAAATCTCATTTTCCAAAAAGAATTAGAGCTCAAGTATATTAGTCTACAATCTAGATATATTATAGCGTACACAGATGGATTAAAAACAAAAAATGGCAAGTTCGTTGGCTACGCCTACTTTATTCCCGAAATCAACGGCAGTGGAATTTATAAACCAACCAGCCTCGCAAACATCTTCGAGGTAGAAGCATGCGCAATCATCGAAGCCCTGTCCTTCCTGAAAAACAAATACACCCATAAGAATATCATGATTGTAACAGACTCGCTTAGGGTGCTTCTTGCCTTAAGCCAAGCAGAAGTCAATGCAAAACTCCATCCCCTATGCCTGGAAATCAAGTCCCTATATTCCAGGATCACAATGACGAGGAGTAGCGGGAAATGAGAAAGTTGACGAACTTGCAAAAAAAGCCTGTAGCGAAGGCGCCTACAAAGACCTAAGCCTGAGACCACGCACAGTGGGCTCAATTATCCAGGAAGACATTACAAGAGAAGATCTAGCACGACTAGACGACGCTTTTATGCAAAAAAGCACAATCTACAATACATTACGTAATCCGAGCTTAAACTCCAAAACTCCTTGGTGGTATGGTCTGAATTTACAGCGCAACGCCATCACTCTAATAAATAGAATTAAATCAGGTCACGTAGGAACCAGGGATCACCTATTCAGGATTGGTTTAGCAGACAGAAAATTTGTGACACCCTGAAAAAATTAAATCAATTACCACCGTATGAAATGAGGAGCCTTGCTTTCTCCAGTCCCGCAAATATTCTGCGAAATTTACACAAGAAACAAAAGAAAATACAGATTTAATTTTTTAATATCTTCCAATTTGACCATACAAATAAACTTCAAGATAGCATGGTAAACTGGAAACACTTGAACCAGATACAAAAATATCAAAAATTGAACTTAAGCATCAAACTCGGAGCGATAAGCACGGAAAAGACGAACGAAATGAGCAAATTAAAAAACAAAAAAAAAGCAATCAAACAAATTGAATAAATGGAAAAGAAACTACATAAATGCACCAAACACAAAGTAACCAATAAACAACGCCAAAACAATAAATACAATAGCACGAACATAACTGACACGAGCATTGGCCGAAGAGGTGATACCAGTGGCCAGGCTGGGATCACGGAATAAAAGCGTAGTGTTCCTAGCCAAACAGGAAAGAAGAAAAAGAAGAAGAAAAAGAAGAAGAGAGCGAGAATAATGATCCTCTGAATTCGTTAGCTATGAGATTCGCTGCGGTCAGCTGATGGGGGCATATTTCTTAGCAGACATATGACAGATGTCTTCAGGGGCCAGTCACCTTTGAAAATTTTAAAACATCGATTTTTTTTTTTACTGTTTTCGAAAATACATACTTGAAGAAATCGACTATAATGAGCAATCAGAAGGGGTTTTGTACGGTGCAGGAATTGCCGATTGAATGTAGATTTTCATAGTATTTTTTTCACAGTATAAACTTCAAACACGTTTTTCTTCAAACATTTTCAAAATCTAGTTCCATCGTATCTCTAAAACTAATAAACCGATTCTCTTGAAATTTGAACATCACATTGTAAATATGATTCGTAACAAAATGAGCCTCGATGATTATAGAATTTTGATTTTTAATCTTTTTTTTTGAGAAAAACTGTGAAAAACGCGTTTTTTTTTTTTACTTTTTTGGTTTTCCATCTGCCATTTTTTTTGTTTTTTATTCAAATTTTACATCCAAACGTCATTTTGTAGCTAGTGTCATACTGAATCTAATGGACTTGGATTTTTTCGTTTCACACAAGCCGTTGCAGAGTTGTGATAGAGCTACCTGGCCCAACTATTTTTGAGACGTTACGTTAAACTATAGTTCTTGTACTTAACAAAGAATAAAAGTGGATTGACAAAAATGTTCTCATGAATTTCAGGACTTTATATTTATCAAGCACAACAACTTTTATATTCGTATCTTTTATGAAATCCTTACAAAAAATAAATTGCGAAAATGACCATAATTATAACAGTTGAGGAAGAATAATAAATAATGAGATAATGATATTTCGGTGGAAAAGAATAAATCAAATCCTTGCCGAGGATAATGATTGTTTTGATGCGTATTAGAAAATAATTTGAAAAATTGCATGAATTTATATAAAATCCTAGATTTGAACTTGAAGCAACGAAACACAAAAATCTCTCTACGAATACGATTTCAATGTATTAATAGAATGTAAAAAATGATTCAAAAGAACTTTTCAAGTAAGACGAAATTGGGAAAATTAGGTACAGAAGAACTATCCGTATCCCTACTAATATTATAAATGCGAAAGTGACTCTGTCTGACCGTTACGTCTTCACACTTAAACCACTGAACCGATTTAGATGAAATTTGGTAAGGAGGATAGTTTGAGTCCTGAGGAACGAAATAGGATAGTCGTGGATGTGTGATATGAAAAAACAGTTCGCATAAAAATTAAGTCATCCGTAGTACAAAGTTTACGCAGACGAAGTCGCGGGCAGAAACGAGTAAGAAATAAACATGCAATGTAGGGTGAATGGAAATAATAAGATTCAAAATGCAGAGAAATGATGGTTTTAGAGAACGAAAGAAATTCTGGCTGCTAAAATTGTATAGCTGGAAATATAAATAAATTTACACAAAAGTTTCAAAAATTAAACGATCAACAATAAAACTTCCAACGGCAAAAATTTTGGTAAACTTTAAGAAATATGAAATAAACGAAATTTATAGAAAATGAAACAGAGATAAAATTTCACGTAAAAAATAATTGCACTAGTAAGTGCAATTCCCTCTTGATTTGATTTTTTGCACAATAACAATTGTAAAAATTGAAAAAGTTGAATAAAGAAATATTATGAAAATCGAATTCAGCTATGATCGAGAAACATCTCCAAGTCCTCGAATAAGAATGGCAGACGTTTTTGAAACGATATTTTCCCTTCATTTAGATTCTTCATATGTTTATTCATGCTAGAGTTCTTGTCTCAAGGAAAATGTAAAAGTGGAAAGTTCCACGAGTTCCGTTAACGAAATGTGGCATAAATGGAGATTCTGTTAAAAAAAAAATGAAGTTTCTGTGTATTCCAACTTCAACCTCATCCTGGTTAATACAAAAAATAGACAATCCCAAATTGTTGAGAATTATCATCCGAAACCTTCATGGAATCAAAGTATTATGTTCCGTGTTGTTGTTGCGGTAATTACTTATTGATCAGTAATTGTTCAACCATAGCTTTCTAAGGAAAGGGTCAATTGAGAAAAAAAAAATTGGCCATTGTCTGAACAATTGTAACGCTTCAAAACAATTGTGTTGGAGAGTAAGGCTCTTATACTCCGTCGGCTCTTTGTTGTTGATGGGAAAAACTTTCCACACTTTAAACTAGTTAATGCGGAAAGAAAGTTTGGCTGATACTAACGAATCGTAAATCCAGATTTTACGTTTTTTATCCCAATTGTTTTATGGTGCAAAGACTTGCCAATTTCAAAATTGCAGCCATCTCCCTAGCGCTCGTGACTTGTCGCAAGCCGGTTGGTTTGTGGCAGGGCCTCAAATCGAACTATACTTGTTTCTGTGCCAAAACAAAAAATTCATTCTTCCGTTTAAAAAACGTATCCAATAGTCTTTTCATCCTTTTAACGCTGCGATGTATTAAATCCTGAAAAAGGCAGATTTTCCTTGACATTTCTCCAATCTGTAATTTTTATACTAGACACCTTTAGAAAAAGAGAAAGACTTACGAAGTTAAAATCCATTTAATACTTTAGAAGAAGAAATATTGAACTTGATGCTCGAGAAGGCATGTCAAAGAAATGAAAGAAAAAAATGATAATTATGTCAAAGATGTGACCGGTGTAAGACGAGGAGAGTTTAGAAAATTTGACCGATCAATTCTGAGGTGTTCCGCATTGCTACTAAATACCCTTGAAATAGTTGTTAATGACAATATATGTCAGTCAAATCCCATATATATCCTGTTGTTGTTATTGATGCTTTATTTTTCATGGAACTAAATGATGAAAGTTGGAATACAAAACGTGAGAATAATGCATCATGAAACATCAATAAAGGTTAGAAAGGATCAAAAACTATACGTGTAAATATGAATGGAGTTGAGATCGCAAACTATGGGTTACATCGTCACACAATAGGCACGGATGCCCTATGTGGATTCTATCTAAAATAAATCAAGAGTCAAATATACTTTCGAAATGAGCGCCAATACCGAGCAGTTGAAAATAATTGGTTGTGATCGACCGTAAAATATTGACATGAGATGTAGGGGGGGGGGGGGGCGATGTACAGGAAATAAATAAATAAAAATAGGTAACGTTTTTTATTTGAAAAATATTAGTAATAATACGTAGGTATTAAGGGAGCGTGGGATCAGTCAATGGTGTTGATGAAGATGGAATGATGAAGATGGAATCACGCAGAACAACAGTCCTTGTAATATCTGCGTGCGTACATTCCAAAGAACAAGGATGGTAAAACGAAATAATATTGGTTGAAAAAATACTCACACAACCATTCCATATGCCCCCTCGCCCATATATGCTAAATTCGTGTAACGCGGACCGACCTCGAACACCTGTCCGCGCACCACTTCGGCTCTTGGAATAACGCTACCCGAACCTTCGCTCGCCATTTTCACAACTATTTAACAGATAAAATACTGCAAACTGCAACCCGACTTGACCAAGAGCTGTTTCAACACCAGCCAATTCACCCACCGGACCGATTCAACTCGGAATTATTAGCTACAACAGTTCGGTAATATACTGATACGAAATACACAAGATACACACTGCATACGGCCGCCGCATGTACCAGCTTCAAAGCGTTGCCGTTGTCGTCGCGATCGTCGTCATTGTCACCGTGTCAGTCAGCCACCAGCGCACCGCGCTCCTCTCCGCCCTTGTCGGCCGTCAAGTCAATCATACAGGTTCCTCCTCCTCAACAAAAAACAGGCCAGTTGGGTTTATGCGAAGTAGAAGCATGCAAACTATTCAATCCCGCAAAATTTAAATGTGTTCCATGTGTATATACACATGGAAAGATCGCGTACTACTGGGCTCTTTTCTTATCTGATAATCCATGATTCCCTTGCATCACATATATGCAAAAGTTTTGTATACAATCTGTAAATCGAATTGCAAAAATAGTGCATACATTATTCATGAACGGGCAATCAAATGGAATAGGTACCAACGCAATTCGGATCCCGGTCTTAGGCTAGTATTCATAGTCGGTGCTCAAGGTCGTGATCTGTCAATCTCGCGGTCGGTACAATAAAGTAGATGCACGTTATTCTCGGACACGCTTGATATTTAAAGAAAAAAACTTTTAAAAGTTACACGTTGCTCTTCTTTAATGACAGTATAACGTGTAAGTCTTTTTTTTCTTTAAATATCAAGCGTGTCCGAGAACAACGTGTATAATCTACTTTGTTACCGACCGCGAGACTGACAGATCACCTTAATACATAACCAAAAAACTGCGCCCGTCACCCGTCAGTCTATGCGCATAGCTTTTGCGCATGACTGTCATGACAAACATGACGGTGTCATGCAGGGAGACTAGAGAGAAGGAGTGGACACAGCATAGGGCCAATACGTGGTTCAACGTGCCTGAAAATCCTTTATGCAATAGTTCCCGGTTGTGCCACTTGCAGCGCGCCGGACGGAAATTACTGATATACATAGTAATATTAATAGTCCATACCGTGAAGCTGACCTTTGACGCATGCGCACAAATAAGTCAACAAATTTTTACGATCGCAACAGGTGCAACAATTTACGCGATGAACTTTGGGCATTGTATGCGAGTAGCTGACACTGTTCAATTAAAAAAATACCATTCATGCACATTCATGTAATTCAATTGGGATCACCCGTATACATTTATAAAGTGAGGTTAGGAAGGGTTATGATTGCTCCATACAATATATATAGCACATACATATATATAACAAAACGGGAATTTGCGATCGCAGCGCCTCCTTATTTCAAGGGTTTTTGCGGACACCTCTTAAGTACGGTGTGTCCACTCCTTCACTCTAGTCTCCCTGGTGTCATGTTTGACCGCGTGAAATGGCGTCGAATACCTCATATATGTTGTATTTTTAGCGGAAATAGCGACTCCGCCAATGCACCTCCAGTTATAACCTATTTGTCCATCCAAAAACCTAGTCATGCAATAGACCCTAGTCAAAGACTACTCAACATTACAACTTGGACATTTGACCATTGAACGATTGTAAATTAATTTAGCGTTTTCTGTGTCGGTTCCAGAGAAAATAAAAAATATTTGCATCATAAATATGATATCTCTAATAACCCAGTAATTTGTAATTTGTTAGGTATGTAACTTATCAAGAGACTCGGTAATTCAAAAAATATACTTGACTTTGCGCTGGTTAAGATTTCCGCCACTTGCGGCGGCCGAATCGTTGTTATAGCATCTGCATCAGTGCTGCCATAATACCGTACTACCGCCGCGTACGATTACAGGTTTGGTTGGACTCGCTCTACGGTGTGTCGGAAGGAAGGAACCGTCGGAATCGTCGTGTCGGAACGTTCGCAATAATCGCAATAAAATTAAAAAATAAAACAGTGACTCCTCCTGATGACGTAAAAAATTTTGTATGCGCCGCCGGGTATACAACAGTACAATATTTATGACATTGCCTCGACTTTTAATTTTTAGATTCATACAAGTCGGTACAAGTAGATATTATCGCGGTAAACGATAGGAAAGGCTGGAGGAGGGAGAGAGCAAGGTGTTGAGCTTTTTGTTGGACATAATAACACATAGCGAAATTAAATCACCGATATTCGCACCACTTTCTTTAACCAGAAGTGATTTCGTGAGTAAAGACGATAAATTGAGTAAGAGAAAAGAAGAGAATGGAGGAGGATGACGTTGATACGAAGAGCTGCTTGGAAGAATGGCAAGAATTGAGCAAAGAATACAAGGCACTGGAGGTAAAATTTCTACAAGAGCGAACGAGCGTTGACTCATTGGAAAATAGAAGCGAATGATTGCATACTCGTCAAATGAAAACATGTTTATTCCGCAGGCTGAGAATCGAGAATATCTATTAGCCCTGGAACGAATAGAAGAATTACAGGCTACGTGCTTGAAGGGAATAGCCCATCAGAGATATCGCATCGGCGTCATATCCGACAGTCTTAGCCGGTGCGTCTAAGCTGACTTTCTTGCTCGTTGCTATCGTTCTACGTACTAAAGTATATGATGATCTTCTACTTTTCAGAATTCAAGCGGTACACGTTAAACAATCTATAATGGAGGAAATAAGTAGGAGAAAACAACAACTGCACGAGATTGAACAAACTTTGCCAAAGCCAAACGGCACGTACCTTTCAATTATACTGGGAAGCGTCAACGTATCCATTTTAAACAAAAGCGACAAGTATAGCACCCAATTGTTTACAACTAAATGAAATATGTCACTCGTTGTTATTAATCGCTTGATGTTTTTTTTTTTTTTTTCCCTCATTTTCTGCTCCAAGGTTCAAGTACAAGGACGAGTATGAAAAATTCAAGCTGGTTCTGTCCGTCATTGGTTTTGTTCTCTCAGTTGTGAACCTCTTCACGGACGTCAGGTGAGCTAACGTATTTGAACGAGAGTATAGAACATGCGGATAACAAGCGAATAATCTTATTTCAGAACTCTCGAACTGAGTTTCATGTTTCTTCTCGTGTGGTATTATTGTACCTTGACAATAAGAGAGAGTATACTGAAGGTTAATGGATCGCGGATAAAGGGCTGGTGGAGATTTCATCATTTTCTCTCAACGGCCGTGTCGGGTGTTCTGCTAGTTTGGCCAAATACGGGTCCTTGGTACGCGTTTAGGGGTCAGTTCATGTGGTTCAACGTATATATAAGTGAGTATCATTGCCGATTCATGAGAAGAAGAAGCGCAAAAGCGAAAGCAGGAGAAACACGGGTATTTCTAATGTATACTTTTGAATCTTTGAAGGTTTCGTCCAGTATCTACAATTCAGATATCAACGCGGTGTACTTTATCGCTTGAAAGCTCTTGGGGAGCGGCACAACATGGATATAACTATCGAGGGCTTTCACTCTTGGATGTGGCGCGGTCTCTCCTTCCTCCTACCCTTTCTCTTTGTGGGATATTTCTTCCAGTTGTACAATGCATATGTACTCGCCAGTCTCGTTCATCATCCTGAAGCTACGTGGCACGTTTCCGTTCTCAGTCTCATGTTCCTCGTACTTTTTCTTGGAAATATCATCACTACCGTGATGGTTGTTCCCCAAAAGCTCAAGCAGAAAACGGCCACTAACCAGCAGCAGCAATACCGCCCCGACCAAAAAAACGACTAGCTCCATTCGCGCGCCACTTTACTTCATTGTTCTTATTTTTCGACTATACATCGCGGCGGCGGGCCCGTTGGGAATAAATATTGAACGTTTATATACGTCATCTATATATATTTATATGCTGAAACTACACGCAATCTGCTACAATCATACACCCGCGCGAGGCGCGTATCCCTCTGCCCAACTCAACAAACATTTACACTCGATTTAAATATAAACTACACCAAATATATATATATATATATATTATAATATTACTTTTGAAAACTCATTTCATATCGTTAATCGTCAATTGGACCAAACTGCTTTTGGTAGATTTTCAAATGAGCGCCACTTGCCGCGAAAATCTCATGTCATAAAGCGATATGCGCATGCGCGCTATTTGGTGAATTATTTTTGTCACCCGACCAATTTTAACCAATAGATTGTTGGTATTTAATTTTTTCGTTGTATTAACACCTTCGAAACGTTTTTATTTATTTTTTTAATCGTTTTCATAACTTTGATTATGCCGTTTTTCCGATTTTCTAACTGTACGACATTTTTTATAAATAGGATATAGAAGAATGATAACGTTGGGATCGTTTCTTAATGGTAAAGAATTTTGTAATGCTGCCTCATGCGGTCAGAACACGTATCGCCATCAGGAATTCGCTACATTTGTATATAACGGACCTAACCTCACACGGCCTCGAAGGCAAATCTGACTGATCTGACAAATGACCTGCTGCTGAGACGTCCGAGAAAATAATAATAATTCGCCTGGTTACATTTGTAGTACGAGTACCCGCTGCAGCAGCATTAGCAGCAATCCAGCAATAGCAGCGCGGATCAAGCTACGACAACTGAAAAACAAATCGCGGGCGATCGGGCGAGGAAAGCTTTAGCTGAATAGCTGCTTTAGTGTACTGCTGGTGTGCAATGGCTAATACCGGAGTGTTACCGTTCGTCCGAGGTGTCGACTTTAGTTGCAATGATTTTGGCGTACGTTTTCATAACCGTTGAATAAGAATTTCCATTATTATGATGAAGCTATTGCTTCTGGGTGTAATGCTATTATTCCATCTTGTAGGATTCCAAATTTCCGATATCCGTTCGTCTTATGACCGGTATACAATGGCTCAAATTGGACAGGACCAAACTGGAGGAAATACCCGAAGAATTGGGCAAGTTACTGAAATTGGTGAGATTCCCCCGTTGGTGATACTTTGCCAAGATGTACGAAATAACATGGGAAGAAATTTAGAAAAATCAAAGTATATATGTTCTTTTTTTTTGCCAGGAACACTTGTCCCTGGTGAAAAACAATTTGGAACGACTTTACGGAGAATTGACCCAACTCGGCTGTCTGAGGACTCTCAACATAAGGCACAATAATGTAAAATCAAGCGGCATACCCGCCGAATTGTTTCATCTGGAAGAGCTGACTACTTTGGATCTGAGTCACAATAATCTCAAAGAAGTGCCGGATGGCCTGGAAAAGGCTCGTTCTTTGCTCAATCTCAATCTTAGTCACAATCAGTAAGTACATCTCCTCGCGCTCTCTCTCTCTCTCTCTCCCTCTCCTTTCAATGATTCCTTACGATTGATTTTTAGCATAGAAACAATTCCAAACGCGCTCTTCATTCACCTAACGGATTTGCTTTTCTTGGACCTGAGTCACAATCGACTGGAAACATTGCCGCCGCAGACTCGAAGGCTAGCCAATTTACAAACGCTAAATCTAAATGACAACCCGCTCGGACATTTTCAGCTCAGGTAAAAACCAAGACGCATTTTTTTCATCCAATAACGCATTATATAATTTTATCTATCGTTGTCTTCTTGTCGTCGACGCAGACAGTTACCGTCGTTGATGAATCTGACGGAGCTTCGAATGAGAAATACCCAACGTACCCTGCACAACATTCCCTCCAGGCTCGAGAGTCTTACCAATCTTCAAGAATTGGATCTTTCGCAAAACGCTCTTCCTCGCGTACCCGATGCTCTCTACTCGCTCCCCAATTTGCGACGTCTCAATCTCAGCGACAATCACATATCCGAACTCTCGACAGCCATAGGTCTGTATAACCACTTAACAACAACCAACGACCACCGTTCGGCTCAGTAGGTACACCCTCGCCCGTCGCTCAACATTTTCATTTCACTTTAATCTTCCATCGTCCTCTTTCAATTTGTACGAATTTTCCCTATTTTTATTATTATTCCATACAACAAATGAGTATGAATAAGGTTTTCAAACCCTAATGAGCAAAACTTTTTTTCAAACTCATTGAATTTTCATTCGTTCCTCCACTTTTCTTCATCGTTCAATACAAGAATAAAATAATTCAATTGTCCGTATGAATTGAGACATTTATTCTTGATTTTTGCATAGAAAAATATACGAAAAAATTCGTGCCAATAAGAAGTTGAGTTAAGATTTTTATTGAAATAAAATTGTCGCGTGAAAAATTTAATTTTTTTTTGTTTTTCCTTTATTCTCCATCGGTCGTAAATGAATGAAAAAAAAAAAAAAAAAATTAAAAATATTAATAACGATAGGGTCTGAAAATAATCAAATTTTCAAAGATCACACTGTTGGCAAAAAAAAATGCAATGGTCGAGGTTTTTAGCTCTTATCAAGAAAAAAATGTTTTTTTTTGCATAGAAATGTGGCAAAAATTGGAAACGCTCAACCTCTGTCGAAATAAATTGACCGCGTTGCCCAACTCTATATGCAAGATATCGAGTCTGCGACGTCTCTACGTCAACGACAATATGTTGGACTTTGAAGGTATTCCCTCGGGTATTGGCAAGCTTTCTTCTCTGCAAGTTTTTTCAGCAGCGAACAATCATCTCGAAATGATACCCGAAGGATTGTGCAGGTAGCCGCGTTTTGTACACATTTTTACCGATACGAATACAATTGTTGCGATATTAATGACAAATATTCAATAATTCCTTCATAGATGTGGTTCGTTGAAGCAATTGATACTGACTTGTAACCGACTGATTACGTTGCCAGAGGCCATACATCTGCTTACCGATTTGGAACGACTCGATCTTCGAGATAATCCCAATTTAGTTATGCCTCCAAAGCCAACCGAGATTCAACGAGGATCCGGCGTGGAGTTTTATAATATTGATTTTTCCCTTCAGCATCAACTACGACTGGCCGGTGCCAAAGTACCGGCCCTCGTTCAAGCCGCGAGTGAGCGATTCGTTCTACCGATTATTATTATTATTTTCGAAAAATATATCAATCGGTCAATATTTTCAATCAATTTTTTCCTCCCGTTAGACAGCAGTAAGGATCCGATAGCGCGCAAAATGAGACTACGGAGGAGACGAGATCAGGAGGAAGCCGATCAAGATCAGGCTAAAATTTTAAAAGTCAGTGTCCCCCCCCCCCCCTCCGGAAGCGACAATGCGCAAGAGTAGAGCAAACCGACAGCGCTTCATTTGATTATTTTATAATTGCAGGGAATGAAGGACATTGCGACGGAAAAGAATAATAAGGAGAAGAGTCTGGAAGATACCAGAGCAGCTGAATCCCTCAAGTGAGTCGATTATTAATTAGAACGATTGCGATTGCGACCAATCGCCGTATACGTATAATCCGTAGTGTTGAAATTGTTGGGTTATTAGGCCAAAGAGATGGGACGAGACATTGGAAAAGCCGCCCCTCGACTATTCCGAAATTTTTGATCAAGACGCGGGTCGCGTACCCGGTCTCTCCATCTGGGAAATTGAGAATTTTCTTCCGAATCAAATAGAAGAGGTAGCTCATGGCAAATTTTACGAGGGTGATTGTTACATCGTTCTAAAGACCGGAGTAGACGAGAGTGGATCTCTCCTTTGGGCCATTTACTTTTGGATCGGAGAAAAAGCTACGGTAAAAATAATACGGCAAATTAGGCAAATTAGGCAAATTAGGAGGAATGTAATTCGTTATTCGAAGCTCATTTTTATGTCGATTATAGCTGGATAAGCGAGCTTGCGCGGCGATTCACGCGGTTAATTTGCGCAATTTCTTAGGCGCTCAGTGTCGAACGATTCGCGAGGAACAAGGAGACGAGTCGGACGAGTTTATAATGCTCTTTGATTCTGACATAACGTATATCGAAGGGGGTAGAACATCGTCCGGCTTTTACACCGTCGAAGATACGGTAAGTCTTTAATCTAGACTCGAATTGTCTCCTGGTCCTCGATACAATTAACAATTAATCACGTTTATATAACAAACGTTAAGCCAGCGGTAACGAGACTCTATCGGGTACACGCGGCCGGAGCTTCGATACACCTGGAACCTGTGCCGGTAGAGGTTGCCAGCCTTGATCCCGGTTACGTATTTGTTCTTGATAGCGGCAACAGGATATTCATGTGGTACGGCATCAGAGCTAAAAACACCCTCAAGTCAAAATCTCGTTTAATGGCCGAGAAGATAAATAAAAATGAGAGAAAAAACAAATCGGAGATAGTTACGGAAACTATGGGGACGGAATCGGCGGATTTCTGGTTGTGTTTCGGCTGCGAAGCGGCCCCTTCCGCTCCTATACTTGTGAGTTAACTACATCCGCTATCGCCACCATCACAATTGCACCAACGTTACATTATTTTTATTCATCCGCAAATAGGATCACGTCGATCCAAACTTTACGCCGATAGTTCCTCGTCTCTATCAAGTACGACTAGGTATGGGATACCTCGAATTACCGCAGGTCGAAGTACCTCATGGAAAGCTGACCAATAATCTTCTCAACAATCGCAACGTCTACATACTCGATTGTTATCTCGACGTTTATGTATGGTATGATAAACGATCGTCCAATCTTTCCGCGCGGTGCCGCCCGTTATTTATTATTATTATTATTATTTTTTTTTTTTTTTCATTCTCAACGATTGCTTGTAATAGGTTCGGCAAGAAATCAACGAGATTAGTGAGAGCCGCTGCGGTGAAGCTTTCTCAAGAATTGTTCAATATGATCGAAAGGCCCAAATACGCGATGGTTACGAGGCTACAAGAAGGAACCGAGTCTCAGGTATTTACATCTCCGTCTCGCTCGTCCGAGCATCGCGTGGACTATTGTTTTTTTTTTTTTTTTTTAATTAAAAAATGATTATTCAGATATTCAAGTCAAAGTTCACCGGATGGGACGAAGTAATTGCCGTCGATTTCACAAGAACGGCCGAATCTGTAGCAAAAACGGGGGCTGATTTGACAAAATGGGCCAAGCAACAAGATACCAAGGTGAGGACGACGAGCCTTACGATTCCCAATTTATGTGCATTGCCAAACGCTTTAAAATAAAAAATGACCGAAAACTAAAAATATTGGCAGGCTGACTTGGCCGCCCTGTTCATGCCACGACGACCTCAAATGTCAATGACAGAGGCTCAACAGCTAATGACCGAATGGAGCGAAGATCTTGAGGCGATGGAGGCTTTTGTTTTGGAAAAACGTAAATTTGTTCGCTTACCGGAGGACGAACTCGGTCATTTTTATAGCGGCAATTGTTACGTTTTTCTATGTAGATATTGGATGGTGAGTGTCAGACTTTGGCGAATGTCAAACAAATGCAAAAAAAATCAAAAATAAATGAATAAACAAATAAATAACCTTTAGCCTTTGGACGTTGCTGAAAATGACCAAGTTGGCGTTAACGCTGCAACCGCAGCCAACGCCACCGCCGCCGCCACCACCGCCGCTGCCGCCGCCACCGGTGAGGAACAGTACGAAGACGATTTTCAATGCATCATGTACTTTTGGCAAGGTCGAGATGCCGGAAATATGGGCTGGCTGACATTCACGTTTGGGTAATAATAAAATGCTCTCTCTCTCTCTCTCTCTCTCTCTCTCTCTACGGCAACTTATGGGGTAAAATGAATAATTTTCAAGTTCTCACGGTGGCATTTGTTGGTGATTTATGTGCAGGATGCAGAAGAAATTCAAGTCAATTTTTGGTGAAAAACTAGAAGTTGTAAGAACGCACCAGCAACAAGAGAATTTGAAATTTATGGCACATTTTAAGAGAAAATTCATAATACATCAGGGCAAAAGAAAACAGCCTAAAATAGCTGGTACGAATAAAGTTGAATTTTTTCATCTGAGACGAAACGGAAGCGCGTTGTGTACGAGACTCGTGCAGATACAACCCGACGCGAGCCTGCTCAACTCGGCATTTTGGTGAGTAGAAAGATTTCTCTCCGGTTTTCTTCGTTCTCAACCCAACAGGGTTGTACGTACCGCGTTGTAATAGTCGTTCTCGTCGCGTTTAACAGTTATATTCTCAACGTGCCATTCAACAATGACGATGAGACGGGAATAGTTTACGTTTGGATAGGCTCTAAAGCAGACAGCGAAGACGCTAGGCTCGTCCAGGAAATTGCCGAAGAAATGTTTAACAACGTGAGTTTCAACCACCATCACCACCCGTCACCTCGATCGTAGCCTCGTTATTTATATCGTTTCTTACAGCCGTGGATGAGCCTTCAAGTGCTTAACGAGGGAGAGGAGCCCGACAATTTCTTTTGGGTAGGAATAGGAGGAAAAAAACCTTACGAGACCGATGCGGATTACATGAACTATACTAGACTCTTTCGATGTTCGAACGAGAAAGGCTACTTTGTCATCAGCGAGAAGTGTACAGATTTTTGTCAGGTAAGAGGCTTCTTTTTCTTTTTTTTACGCATCGCACTGTCCAAATAAACGATTATTCCAAATTGTTATATCCAACTTTCAACGTAAAAACGTACATAAAAATCATTGAAAATATTGTTATACCCACGTAGGATGATCTAGCGGACGACGATATCATGATTTTGGACAACGGAGAACAAGTATTTCTGTGGCTCGGAGCCCGTTGCTCCGAGGTAGAGATTAAACTTGCCTACAAATCTGCGCAGGTTTATATTCAACATTTGCGAGTTAAACAGCCGGAAAAACCTCGCAAATTGTTTCTCACCGCAAAAGGAAAAGAATCTCGTCGTTTTACAAAGTGCTTCCACGGCTGGGGCATCCACAAAAAGCCACCAGAGTGAGAATATCCTTTCTCTCTCCCCCTTTCCTATCCTTTTTCCATAAATTCTTCTTCAATCTTCGCTACTACCAATTATTTTCATCAACGTGGCTCTTTAAACGCGCGCTCCGCCATTGTTCGCCTCAACCGTTGTTGGATAAAGTTTTACAATGGCGGATCCCGCCGCTCGTTGTCTTATTATTTATACAATATAACATGGCAATACGCACAAATGACTGCTTGCGGTTTTTCAAATCGATTAAAATAAAAATTATATTTGTACATAACATTAAGTCCCAATAATCAAGCAATAACAAATAAATACTTATTAATATATATATATATATATATATATATATAAATGTATATCCGTTAACAATGCGTGTGTGCGCGTGTGTGAGACGAGAGAAAATTAATGATAAAAAGAGCCAAGAAAATGGACTTACGAACAATCGTCGGATAGAAAAGCATAAAAGGAAAAAAATTGGTGTTATCGTAATTTAGAGGGTGAAGGAAATTGAGCGGAACTGGTCGAATGGTTGCCGCGGTAAATAAATATACTAGGTCGACGGCGCGGTCAACGAAACAGCTGGTGAGTTGACTGTTGTTCGACTACAGCAGAATGCCATAATGTTGGAGAATTAATCGTCATCGTCGTCGTCGTCCGATGGCACAAAAAGATCGTTCTCCTCAAGGAAATTGGCAACGTTCTTGCTGATGGCGGCTCCGATGAATAGTCCAATGACAACCCCGAAAACCACTCCGAAGAAGCCGAACGGCGTAGTTTTTGGTTCGGGAAGTATCGCACCCGACCTTGTGCTCGCGGTCGTCGCCGCACCGCGCAAACATACCACACTTCCATTATGTCCACTCGACTCAATAATTGACGGAGCGACAAAGCCAGGAGAACCGTTGTTCGATGCTGCTCCTCCTCTTTTCATAAGTAAAAATATTCGTCGACCGAGAGCCATAGTTCGTTGGGTTTTTTTTTTTTTTGTTGTTATTTTTCGTGCTCGATACGTCACTAAATACACCAGAAATAGTCCAATTCAACTGTTTTAACGAGCGTCGAACTGCATAAATTAACACGTACGCACAATAATGCGGAGCACGGGATGTTCAGGTAGACAGGACGAGTCTCACCGCCCTCACCAGCAGGCACTAGGCGGCAGAACGGACTAGGGGTGCACGGCGGCGGCGCCGTGTCGTTCTTCTCGCTGCTGCCACCTCTGTCAAAGTATATGAATAAACGCGCACCGGGACCGGGACCGGCCAAAATTTGCAATAGAATCATCAGCCTCTATCGCTATCCTTTTTTATTTTTCTTTCTTTTATTATCATTTATCGAACAACGGCAAAGTCGGGTGGTCGCGGGTGCTGAGGAGCAAGCAGTCAGTAGCAGCTGGTCATCCAAGTTGGAGGATCGAGTGATTGACCGGATTGACAGAAAAACAAAGAGAAATATGCTTTGCAAATAATTTGTGGTTATATATAATAGAAGGAGAAACAGATAGCCCGACACTAGTGTGCAGATTTATGGTAACTGTTGTACCTGCTGTTTCGCGATATATGTCATTCTGATTCTCGATACGAGTACTCGGTGCAGGTAACGGTGGTATACAGCCCGTTCGGGTGACCGCTGTTGTCAACATCTGTGTGCAAGCTACATCGACGCGAACGCACGTGGCAATTATTGCGTTATTTTATAACAATTGGGAATGATAGTGCGACGATCGGAGCGAGTTCAGATTTAGCCAGCAATCGCGCGTATTACACTCGCCATACGGCCGTCCGTTTATTTCTCAAAACGGATCCACGATCGAATGATAACATTCGGCGAAAATGGATTTTCTCGCAACCAGTCTCGAAGCTCTTATACGTAAGTTGCTTTATCAATCGATTGTTTTTATCGATTAAGTAGCTACGATATTTTTTGATGCTTTTGTGCTTTTTTTTACAACCGACGACACAGAGAGAGCGACCAATTCGGACAATGAAAAACCGGACGTTGCAGCGATTGAAGCGTTTTGCATAATGTTAGGAAAAGAATCGAAAGGAGTTCACATAGCCGGCAGATTATTGTCGACGTACGTACAGTCGACCGTTGAGAAAGAAGCTTTGCAGGCGCTAACGGTGAGTCTACGCGTAAGCTTTAAGCATTCCTCCTTTGTCTCTAAAAAGTTTTTGTCATTTTCAAAACAGTTGCTCGACACTTGTATGAAGAGATGCGGACGCGCGTTTCATGCTGAAATAGGCAAATTTAGATTTCTCAATGTAATGATCAAACTAGTCTCGCCCAAGTATTTGGGAGACAAAACAGCTCCGGCGGTTCGTCTCAAGATACTACAACTTTTGGCCGATTGGACCAAAGATTATCCTAGAGAGATAAAAATTAGAGAAACTTACGAAATGCTCAAGAAACAGGGCATAATAAAGGTACGTACTACGGCAAGCAGAATATTTGAAAAAAATAAAGCAAAGACAAATGAGATTGTGTTGTTTGTGAAAAAACAGCAACCGTCAGCCTCGCCTTCGAGCGAATCGTCGGAATTAACGAGCAAATCTATCTCCAAAGTCAAAAGTCCCATTTTCGAAGACGAAGAAACAACAAAATTGCTGCAGGAATTGCTTCGGAGCAAAGATCCTTTTGATCTCAAATTGGCGAATAAATTGATCAAGAGTATGGTGAAAGACGTGAGTAGCCAATTTGCGAATGTGCGAAAGTAAGTCTGATTAAAGCAATTATTTGAATTTTCCCGTAACAAGGATGAGAAAAGAGTTCAACTGACTAGTCAGAGAAACATGGAACTGGAATCTGTGCGAGCGAACGTAAAACTGTTGTCGGAGATGCTTGATTCTTACGATCCTGAAAAAAGCAGCACGGAGGACGTCGAATTGATGAAAGAACTTTACGAGGCCTGCGAACGTCTGAAACCGACTGTTACGCGGCTCGCCTATGAGACTCACGATAATGACGAGACGATCGGTAAGTAGTACGTAATCTTTGGCAAAATTCAGTTTTGTTGTTTGAAAAATCGAGAGATCGCCAACGAGAAGATGCAATTCGAGAAACAGGTGAGGTACTTGCGGCCAACGACGAATTGAGCCGCGTATTTGAAAAATACACCTCGGTAATGGTACTAAAAACACGCGGAGAAGCGTCGAGAAGCGCCGCCGCCGCCGGAACGTCTCTTCTCGATCTATCCTCGCCGATAGATTCCATCGATTCGACTTTCGAGTTGGAGAAAAAAAGCGACGCCTCTGATCTCACTTTAAACGCTTCGAAAACCGATATCGAGTTACTCGGTGATATATTCGGTTCTCTTGGAAATACATCGACCGTGGAATCACCGACTCTCTTAGCTACCGAAGACGGTGTAGACTCGACTCTTCTTTTTCCCAACTCGAGTATCATGCAACCCGTAACTATCCTCCCGACTTCGAAAACGAAAGGTCAGATTTTTTTCTCGACATTTCTCACCGATACTATGCTCGCTCGTACAATCACTGTATTTTTCATCTGTATGTTTTTTTTTTTTTTTTTTTTTTCACCTTCTCACGACAGAAGCTACGAGCTCAAACGTTAAACTAGACAGCAAGGCGCGGGCCCTCGAGGATTTGAATCAACTTGGTGAAACGTTACTGAAAGAAAGTCTCTCTCGAAGTAGCGTTACCGGTCGTGTCGCCAAAAATAATGTAGATTTCGTCGGTAACGCCGCCGTCAGGTATGTACCCAATACACAATTTTCTTCCTTTCCGTGGTGGTGTCTTGATATTATTGTAAAGTTAATTATGTTACAATAGAGGATCACCATCACCAATGAGAGATGCTTCAACGAACGCTGTGGCTTGTTCGTCGAACGAGACCCGATCGTCGTCGTCGTCTTCTTCGATGACGACGAATTTTCAAAGCAATCCAAACGGTTTCAATGATATTATCGAGGACAATAACGAGATAAGAGAGTCTGATTTCAGTGATTTGTTAAACAACGAGGATGACGCGATGCTCGACGCGTCATGTTGGCCCCCGGTGCAAACTGCAGACTCTGAAACGAAAAACGATAAGGGAGGAGAGGAGGAAAAAGAGCAGCATATAAGCGGTCTATCGTCGAGCAATATCGATAGAGAAATAAAACCTTTGACCGACATTCGCGTCACCATTGACAACATAAAACCGGGTAAGGCTATCGTCTACAAAATTCTATTAAGTTTTTATTAATCTTATGCGTTTGTTATGAATGTATTTTCAAATGCGGACAGGCACGATACCACCTCTGAGCGTAATTCAAGAGAAAAATGGTATTTCGGTTGTTCTTCATTTCGCAAAGGGTAATCCACGGCCAGATGTTACGGTTATCGTCGTCACGACGATGAGCAAAAACTCCAAACCTCTGAGCAATTATTTGTTTCAAGCCGTCGTATCTGAGGCGAGTACTTTCGACCATAAAAACTTTTCATTCATTTTTCTCAATAATAAATTTGTCTAATTTTTCATAATTCTTCCTCAGCATTGCAAATGTCGGCTCGAGTTGCCTTCCGGAACTCAGTTGCCAGGGCACAATCCGTTTCTACCTCCATCCGCTATTACGCAGATTATGTTGATCGCTAATCCGCTAAAGGTTGTACCTACTGTACCGATCTAATTTATAATACCAAATAACCGACCAAGTGCTACAACCTTTTTATTTTCTTTTCACGGACAGGATCCTGTGTCACTAAAGTTCATGCTGAGTTACACGATGGACGATGAAACTTTTACCGAAATGGGGCAAGTCGACCAATTGCCCATTATCTACTAAATTCTCTTATTATTATTCTTATAGTCATTACTATCGACGTCATTGCGATCATCGAAATAAAAACATTATGTACATGGGATTCAGCCTGACGAGTGTGTGTGTGTGTGTGTGTGTGTGGGTGTCTGTAGATAGCTTAATTATAAAATAATAATAAAATACGGTGAATGATGAAGAAGCGGAAGTGAAGATGATGCTCGTTGGTTTTGATTTGACGAATGAAATTGATCACGGAGATGGTAAAATTTGATCCCGAAAAGCCAATGCCGTGACTGCTTTCTGATGTCCCTGATATTCCCTTTCGACGATACCGGTCGATACGTTCCATAGCCTGGCGACACCGTCCGATGATGCTACGTCACAGAGCAAACGTCATTATTTATTTTTTCTCGTCAGAGCTTTATTCATTTGATATATATGAAAGAAACCGTTACCCGTAAATATGTACTGAGAATCAGCGCTGAAAGCGGCGTCCCATACCCAGCGCTTAGCCTCGTGCTTTAACACTTGAGTCTCCGAAAAATCGGTAGTTTTCCACACTCTGGCCGTTTGATCGGCCGACGTAGTAACCAGAAGCCTATAAGCGGTGATGAAAAATTCAAAAAAATTCAAATAAATCGTGTTTTTTTTTTTTTTTTTTTTCTTCTTTTACGAGATTATAGTCCTATTATGGCGTCGAGCTTACGTGGAGTCGGGACTGAATTTGCAACGGAGAGCGTAACGTTTGTGCGCCGAAAGTTTATGACGAGGATTGAGCCTGGTGGGTTCTTCGCCGATACCTCCGGACAATGCCCACACGTAACAGTGACCTTTGTTATTGACAGCCGCCATGTAAGTACCGTCCGGATCTATCGCTATATCCTGAATGGATGCTTCCGCTTCGGGTATCTTGATGGAGAATAAAATAGCTGATTATTTTTGTTCGAGTTACCATGTTTGTACGGTATACGACAGAGTCTTTCTTATTTACCAATTGCTCGTTGTGATCCGAACGAAGATCCCACAAATGTATTATTCCGCTCTGATCTCCGACAATGAGTTCCGCCTGATTAGGATGGAGGCAGACGCAGTTCACCGGAGCGGAAACTTGAAATATTCGTTGGACGTGGAAAGTACTCGATCTTAAAAGAATTAAGGGCTCGATCGAATGTTTATTGCACTACGCGACGAAAAATTTGTACAAAAAGCTCTACCTGAGATCCCAGATTCTTGCCGAACAGTCTTCGCTTCCTGTATACATCCATTTTCCTTCTTCCTGGAACGAGCAAACGAGATGAGAAACATAGATATAGTATAGCCTTAGAGTTGATGAAAATCAAAATTTGAAAAGAGAGCACCGGCCGAGAAGCAAAAAGTCTCAATATTTCATAAGATAGATTTTTATTGTTGTTTTATGTCTTGGGATTAAGAATGTGGTTACGCGCTAGTACGCAATGAACGAGAGGAAAATGTGTTCTAACCTGAAAACCCAGACTGGTGACGTTCTTAGATGCTCCGTCGTAATTAAGAACGGTGTTCGGATTGCTCGATGCCAGATCGTGCATGAAAATATTTTGATAGCCGGCCGCTGCTATGACGTTCTTGTCGGGTGTTATGTCAAGAGCATTGATTTGCTGAAATTTCGTAAATATTTCGGCACCGTCACTCAAGTACAACACGTCGCCGGAAAAGAACGGCCTCGCGAAGGGACCAAATACGATTTTTTAAAAACTATACTGTGGCGTTATACCGAAACAGGATGTTGAAGTGTCCGTTGACAAACTCCTGTATGAGCTTGCCATATTTTGATGGTATGATCGTATCCTCCAGTAACAAAAAGTACTTTGCCATTGCTCGACGTCGATGATCCTTCCACAGCCATCCTCGTGCTGTGTGAATGCGTTTTTTTATAACAACAAAGTACTACCAGAAGGCATAACTTTTATAATATGACAACTGCTGACCACTGCTGAAACACCGAGCATCTAGCAATGGAGCATGCCGCAACAGCAAAAACAACAAAAACAAACACACGTGCTACGCGAGTCGCTGCTTGCTTTCAGTTTGCGCTTTGGCTGGCTCTGGTCTGCGCCCTCTGGCGCTAAGATCATACGGTCACGTTCTTTTTCGGCGGGGAGACCCGTTTCATTTGAATTTTATAGTACTAATAGAGTGAGCACTTAAGGTATAGTTCTAACACAAACGTGAAGTAATGCACGTTGAAAGAATTTTTGTGAAATACTAAATAAAGTATTGAAGAATACTTATGCGAAATTTGAGATTGTTTGATCATACCGTTTTCGAGATATCTCGTTTATCAAAAATTGCAAATTTTGCATACCAGCAATGACTTATACATTACGAAACGAGCACTTTCGGGGTATTCAGCCACCAAAATGTACGAAGAAATAATGCAGAATCCTTGAAATTTGGCACAAACGTAGTTTAATGTAGAAAAGAACAACATACATTTTACTGTAAACTAGGGAATACCAGCAGCGCGCGCTGAAACGCGCCTACAAAGGTTTATTTGCGGCGCTGCGCCAATTTTTGTTTAAAAATGTTGAACCCTGAGATGCTGAGGTTCTATGACGAGTTCTCATAGATGTCGCAATTCCGAGTGATGGTGTGGGTTTCTAGGTCGAGATGGATTGATATGATAATAATGAGGAAGACACTGTATTTTGTAATTACGTAATAATAATATAAACTCTTTATTAAGACTTTTAATCGCGAAGAGACTTTTTTACATTAACGGTTTTTGAGAGTTTCGTTGTTCGAAAGTCCACCATCAAGTTCGTGACGCTAGACATGTAGCTCGGCGGTTGTCTAGCCTTTTTTCCATGTTGAATATCTCTCGTGGTTTTAACGTCTGTTTTCTCCGCTGTCGCTTGTTGCTCTCTTCTTCTTCCTCCTTCTCTGTCGGTACTCGTGAGGGCGGCGAGACCGCCACATTCACTCCCCCTCCAGTGACCAAGACAGGATCGTCGGGGAACGATACTTGTTTTTGTTTTTTTTTATATGTTTTTAGGGGTTTGTCCATGGTAGATCCCCATTGATACGGTTGTATCTCTTCTTCTACTTCTTCGTCCGTCGTCGTTGCTCGTTCTTGTTTCACTATGTATGCTGGTTTCAACCTTTCCACCGCTACCGTTTTATGCTGACCGTCAACATCGATTACGAATCTTCGATCGTCCAATCGCTCGATAACTTTATATGGTCCAGCGTAGGGTGGCTCGAGGGGCGGTTTCACCGCGTCGATGCGGATGTATACATGAGAACATTTGTATAGATCTTTTAGAATGAACATTCTCGCTTTGCTGTGGTGAGCAGTCGGAGTTGGACGTACGCCACGAATATACTGTCGAAATTTTTCGATAAAAATTTGTGGGTCGGCTGGAAGCTCTTGATTAATAAAAAACTCTCCCGGAACTCTTAATGTTGTTCCGTAGAGCATTTCGGCACACGAGGCTCCGATGTCCTCTTTAAATGCCGTTCGCAAACCCAGTAGCACCGTTGGGAGTAATTCGGTCCACGGAACCTCTCGATTGCACATTAGGGCTGCTTTTAATGTTCGATGCCATCGTTCAATCATCCCGTTCGAGGCCGGGTGATACGCTGTCGTTCGGATTTTCTTCGCTCCTATCAGCCGAGCTAGCGACGAAAATAGCGAGCACTCGAATTGTTTGCCCTGGTCCGTCGTGATTGACAATGGCGTTCCGAAGCGACTAATCCATTGGTTGTAGAATGCGTTTGCAACAGAGTCAGCCGTTATATTTTTTAGTGGAATCGCTTCCGGCCATCTGGAGAAACGATCAATGATCGTTAGACAATATCGGTACCCATCTACCGTTGGGAGTTCGATAATGTCCATGTTTACGTGTGAAAATCGTCCATCAGGCACTTCAATGTGATGTGGTTCGAGTCGATTATGGCGGTGTATTTTTGATCTTTGACACGCGTCACATGTCCTTACCCATTCAAGCGCATCTTTTTTTATTCCGGGCCATATATACTTTTGTTTCAGGATTCGACACGTGTTTCGTCCACTTGGGTGCGACAGTCCATGGATGGAGTCGAACGCTTTACGACGTAGTGTTCTCGGAATGTAGGGTCGAATCGTTCCCTCAAATATGTTGCAAAAGATTTCCACCTCGGGTTCGACGGACAGTAATTGTAGATTCATCGTTGTTTGCTTTTCTAGAAGTTCTTGAAGTTCTTCGTCTTGGATTTGAGCTTCAAGTATCGTCTGAGCAGAGAGTATTTTGGGCATATCGATCTTGTTTATTTCTTCGATACGGGACAAGGCGTCTGCGACGATGTTTTCACCTCCTTTCACGTACGTTATTTCCGTTGAAAACTGCGCTATATATTCGAGTTGTCGGAGCAGTCGTTGCGATGTTTTTTCAGTTTTTTGCTTAAACGCGTATATTAGCGGTTTGTGGTCGGTACGTATGACAAACTGTCTGCCGTCCAAAATATGGTGGAAGAATTTTATCGACTCATAAATTGCCAACAGCTCCCTGTCATACGTACTGTAATTTTTTTGAGCAGGATTAAGTTTTTTTGAGAAAAATCCGACCGGTGTCCACTCGTTGTTTTCCTTTTGTTCGAGCGTCGCGCCGATTGCAGAGTCCGACGCATCAGTCGTTAGTGAAAGTGGAGCGTCGGGTGACAAGAATCGTGTAAGAGTAGCCGTAATTATGCTTTGTTTGCATTGGTTGAAAGCTTCCTCCGTTTCTTCGGTCCATGGAATTTTTCGTTTGTCGTTTTTTCGTGAATCCTTAAGAAACTCATTTAATGGGGCCTGTATTTTTGCCGCATTGGGGATACAGCGCCGGAAATAATTAATGAGCCCGAGAAATCTACGAAGTTCCATGATTGTTTCTGGTTTCGGAAATTCTACTATTGCAGTGACTCGATCGATTGGTGGTTTGTAACCTTCTCTGCTAATTTCGTATCCTAGGAAAGTTACCTCTGGCTTGCCTAAAACACATTTGTCGAAATTTAATGTTAACCCGTGTTGTTGCAGTTTTTCGAAGACTGTTTTGAGATGCTGACGATGCTCTTCCGGATCCTTCGAAAAAACCAGTATGTCGTCAATATAGATTATCACAAAGTCGATCCCTCTAAATATTGTGTCCATGTGACGTTGGAAAGTTTGAGATGCGTTGCGAAGACCAAATGGCATTACCAAAAACTCAAACGATCCTATTGGAGTTGTTATCGCCGTTTTTTCGATATCCTCGCTGGCCATCGGTATCTGGTGATAAGCTCTCGTGAGGTCGAGCTTGGAGAAGACCGTTTTTCCGTGTAGAGCTTGAAACAAGTCGTGGCTATGTCCTGTAGGGTAGCGATCAGGAATTGTGATAGCATTTAAACCACGAAAATCGCCACAAAGTCGCCAACCACCAGAATTTTTTGCTTGAAGATGTACCGGGCTGGCCCAAGGACTACTGGAAGGACGAATCATATTCTGTTCGAGTAAATATGTGATCTCTTCTCGTAAAACTTTGAGTTTTTCACCGACTACCCTCCTTGGACGTTGAGCAACCGGCGGGCCCGTTGTTTGTATGTAATGTTTCACATTACTAATGTTTTTTTCTTTACAGGTACTTTTTTTTGTTTTAGTTACGTCGAAGTACGCGTGCAACAAGTCGGTGTACTCACCCTCTTTGTTGACCGTAGAAATATCATAGACTGAGGTGGCAGCGATGGTTCCTTTGGACGTTAACGACGTTGTCGGATCCAAAAGTCTCTTGTTTTTGAGATCGATTAGTATTCCAAAACGTGCGATGAAGTCAGCTCCTATTATTGCTGACGTGGTGTCTGCGATGATAAACGGCCAGCGAAATTCCCGTCTCAGCCCGAGATTGACGACCATCACTTGTTCTCCATATGTTTTTATCACCGAATTATTTGCTGCGTAGAGGTCGTTTCCTTTTTTGGCTGGTTTTGTTTTAAGCATTTTGATGGGAATCACTGAAACTGACGAGCCTGAATCGATTAAGAACGTCATGTTAGCAATATTGTCGTATATGTTGAGACGAAGTTCAGGCGGTGTACTGTTGTCGCAGTTAACCTGGCTGTCACCGAGTGCCTGTACTGGTGACAGCTCCGCTAGTTTCCCTGGTTGGGTTTTTTTGGATAAGTGCACTGCGGAGAGCACTTGTACGCTGCGTCACCAAATTTTTGGTGGTAGAAACAAATCCCTGGACGAGTTTGCGAGGAGGACCTGGATCTGGATCGCCTGTGGTTTGGATGGTTGTTGTTGGTGTTGTTGTTGTTGTTGTTGTTGTGCTCACCTGACTGTGACGTTTTCAGGAATTGCGTAAACATAATACGTAGCTCTCGCACCTCTTCGGCGAGCTTCGTGCAGTCGTTACACGTACGGTTGTTCTTTTGTGGGACGGTGCTCGTCGCCATCACTTGTGAATAGTGCATGGAATCCAACACTCTGTCCGCCATCTCCGCTAACCCATCCAAATCTAAGTTTCCAGACATGACTAGCATTGGGTGGAGATGTTGCGGCATTCGCATTATCCATAACGAGTGCAACACTTCCTCGCTCAGACCTCCTGCTGACAAATCCTTCATTTCACGTAGTAATTGTGAAGGTTTTTTGTTGTCCAACGTCAAATCATTCAGCAATTTATTCAGCTGACGTTCTTTTGACTTTGAGAATCTTTG
Organism: Campoletis raptor; assembly: GCA_948107755.1. NCBI lineage: Eukaryota > Metazoa > Arthropoda > Insecta > Hymenoptera > Ichneumonidae > Campoletis > Campoletis raptor. Next base: position 2,506,960 of record OX403624.1, read on the forward strand.
AATAATTATTTTTTTTAGGTGATTGTACTTATCTCTAGCTGGCGGGTTCAGTATCACGTCCGATATCTCGTCGAGCGTGTGAGCATCGAGCGCCTTGAGGACCGCGATGTATTTGCTTTGGTCGTTGGTTATCCTGGATGCTGCGAAGTCAGACTCAACGATGAAAAACCATACGTCTGGTCTCTCAGCACGAAACGGTGTGAGCTGGATTTTGTTGACGACGGAGATGACATTTTCGTTAAACATCGCTGCGACGTCGTCTGATTGATTTCGTCCTCGGGCTGTGTTCTCGCTCGTTGTATACGGATTTCGTGTTTCCTCGCTCATTTTGTCTTGACAGTCTTGAAACTCATTACCTTGCTCGTATTCGCCTCCTACGGCTCCTTCCTCGTCTCGATCTGACGCGTGTTGTTCGTGCGTCTTTGACGGTGTCCGTAAGACCATTGTTGAAACCCTTTTTTTGGCTACGTCTCGTAGCGTTCGTTTTTTTTTAGGTTAGATTGCTGATTTTTTTAAATAATTGCGTTTGATCGCGTCGGGGTCACCAATTTGTGGGTTTCTAGGTCGAGATGGATTGATATGATAATAATGAGGAAGACACTGTATTTTGTAATTACGTAATAATAATATAAACTCTTTATTAAGACTTTTAATCGCGAAGAGACTTTTTTACATTAACGGTTTTTGAGAGTTTCGTTGTTCGAAAGTCCACCATCAAGTTCGTGACGCTAGACATGTAGCTCGGCGGTTGTCTAGCCTTTTTTCCATGTTGAATATCTCTCGTGGTTTTAACGTCTGTTTTCTCCGCTGTCGCTTGTTGCTCTCTTCTTCTTCCTCCTTCTCTGTCGGTACTCGTGAGGGCGGCGAGACCGCCACAATGGAGAAAGTCTCTTTGCGTGTACTCGTGAAGAGTTCTAGTCTGTTACGTTCTTGGAAAAATTTTGAACCAACATTTTTGAGAAAACGACAAAAATCATTTTCAACCCTGAGACGCCAAGGTCCTATGACGAGTTCTCGTGGATGTAGCAATTCCGAGTGATGGAGAAACTCTCTCTGCATGTACTCTTGAAGAGTTCTAATCTTAAACGTTCCTGAAAAAATTTTGAACCACCATTTTTGAAAAAAAAAAATCGACCAATCACGCCACGAATAAAACGAAAACAATGCCCCCCGTTGGTCGCCAACTTTGGGCGTTACTCACCAACTTTTTAGCAGAAAAAAAAGGGAAAAGGGAAAAGGGAAAAAATTTGAACCACCATTTTTGAAAAAAAAAACGACCAATCACGCCACGAATAAAACGACAACAATGCCCCCGTTCGTCGCCAACTTCGGGTGTTACTCACTAACTTTTCAGAAGGGAAATTTGCAACCATACCGTAAAAAAGTATAGATTTTTTGAAAAGAATCGTTTTGAGGCCAAAAAAACGTGTTAGTAAGCTTGACAACGTCGCCTCCTCACGACTGATGTGACGAGTGTCAAAGGAAGGGTTATGCTGCAAATCAATCTTTTATCCGACATCTTTGGTTATGTTGGACTATGTGAAGAGAGATAACACTGACACCCGTAACCTCATTTTTGGCACGCGTACACCCAGATAAATGAAACACACGGATATGGGCGTGAAGCAACGTGGTCACGATTAAATTTTTAACTGGGAACTACGTGAAACAAATTTTCATTACATTCACTTATTTTAATTGTTTTTATATTTAAGATTTTCATACGGTCTGAAATGTTCATGTAAGCTGAAAAGATTATTTTTACTTAGTCATATTGTTACGTCCTAGCCTCACACTGGGCCCCCCATAATTTTTGTCAATTAACCCTTCTCAATCATGTACCATCAGAAGGCATACTTTCATACCATCATTCATCGATTAATAACGTACAATTAATCGCATAATCGCACAATCAAGTATATACTCCTATAATAGTATAATATATTTTCAATCACACTTCGGTTTCCAAATTCCTGATTATTCAATTTTCTTTAGGTAAAACCAGGCCAAATTCATTGGGATTTTTCGGATTAAGAACAGTAACAGTTGTACGGGCACGACTATTTTTATTATTATTGTTAATTGTTAATAACATTATCATGGATTATTTTAAATTTCGTGGACATGATTTTGCTTATACGCGTGTTTGAATGAGAATTGACGATCTTTTAGTCATGTATCTCAGTGATTTCAACTGCATTTGGATGGATTGACAAACTCATTCACACTGCGTTAAAAAAAAATGTTTTTGTATTCAGTATAGGTGTTTGTTCCCGTTTTCTATGTATTTGTTCAGTAAATGAATATTCAGATCGTAATAAGAGGATCGGCGTCCTGTTTAGACACGCTTACTCTCACCGAGTTTTCAAGGCTCGTGGATAATACACCGGTAAAGATCTCAAGATAACCGCGCTCAGAATCCGAATGATTAGTCAGAATTACGTGTATGTTATTGTGAACAGCATCGAGAATATCGTGATGCAACATTTCTCCCGTTACGTAAAGGTCAGCCACTACATCTTTGAGGATAGACGACCCCGAACCAGCACATACGGCTATCGTCTTGATTCTCTTATCTGAAATTGAATAAAGTTAATGAGAAAAAATACAATTGTCAAATAAATTCGTCAGTGATAATATGAACGATATGAATGAACTTATTATACCCGATTCGATGGCACGCGCGATTCTGACGTGAGATAAGCCGGTTCGGCGTTTGACATAATCCACTGCTTCACTTGTCGAAATAGTGCCACCTTTCAGCTCACAAATTCTGCCCATGCCATTCTCCGGATTTATACCAGCCTTTATTGGTTTACTACTTTCGATATCTGCTTGGAAAATCGAATCATCAGCAGGAATAATGATAAAGATAATAATAATAATAATAATAATAATAATAATAATAATAATAATAATAACAATAATAATCACAACACGGACACTAATACCGACAACAATAGGTGCATGGTCGGTAAGTGGATGTGTCAATGGCCTGCCTTAACTCTTTATATACATGCCATGATAGCAATTTAGCTACGTTCACTCGACGATATAGCGACAGAATACTTTACAGTTCCATCAATCCATGTTAGATGAACCTGGGATTATTCAGAATTGAAACGTAAACTTATGAATAATGCCAGTATAGCAACTATGTTGTCGTGTCGAATCTGCTGTCCGTTTGTGTTAAAAAATGGAAGTAAATAAACATTTTTGAAATATTTTTTGATTGAATCAAGTAAATGAAGCCTGACTTTATGAGCTATGCTTTGAAATTTTTTGATTCAATTTGTTGTTAGCACAAATTTATTACATATAAATTTGTAAAGAAGGAATCCTTATTATATTTGACTTTTGAATAATTAAAATACCATCAACGCTGTAATAAACAATTTGAGTTAATTATGATTGAGGTTTCCAGGTATTAGACACGCTTCTCTCTCCCTCAATCTCTCGAATTTCAATGCCTCTTGTTTTCTATCGTCGCCATGCTCCCGATGACCGCGAGTGTTATAAATAAATACTCACTCCGATGTTATTGGTTTTATATGCTTTAGTATATTTATATTGATTTATTACATTTTTGAGAAGCCCGAATTTTTCTTTTTACGAAGATTGAAAGGTACGATTTTTTCGTGCGATTTGTCTCTTTTTAATAACTTCTTCAGATCGGTCTCTCTTTTCACTCTTTTGAGATCTGATTTTTTCGAGGTCTTGTGTGAGAAAAGATTTAAAGAGGAGACGATTCTTAGGAGGTGATACATTGAGGACCAGTCTTATTTCAGTTTTATTTGGGGATTTGGATGTTTTGGAGACTTCCACAGAAGCGGCTATTGGTGCAAGGAAATGTACTTGTCCCAGCTTTTTTTCACAGCATTTATGCTGTTTTTTGCCCTTTGATTTCTTTTCTTTTTGTCCAACAATTGTTACGTGACTTGGGTTATTTTCATATCCGCTTAGTATTTTTTTATCCAATAGAGTTTGCATTCAAATAATTTTTCAAAATAGTACTGCGTGCAAAAATTTATGTATGACGCGTTGCATATTTTGACGTACGAAATCAAAATATCCATCATGACACTTGTCATAAACTGCTATAAGAGGCGTAGCAGAATTTACAGTTAGCTAAGCGGGATTTGTACACGTTTAATAAAGAAAGCATGAAGTAAATATTATTTCCAACGGTTTGCTGCTAAATGTTTCACGGATCTCTCCACTCCCAGATTTACCCCAGGGTTAAAGGGGGTCCTGAACCCTTGCGCAGTGAGGTGGAAATGAGATTTTCGTGCCATTTTTGTGTTGGAAAAAAAATATCATAGATTTGCTGTCATGACCAAAGGGTTAAAAGAACCGATTTCGGCTGGGCGGTGCCTGTGAAATCTTCTGTAAAGTAGGTTAAGTAATTTTTTAAAGAAAGGAGCCGACACCGGTTAGCTTTTTTCGTTGGTGTAGAAACAAAGCAGTAAATGTCTATTAATTTAAATGCATTGGTTAAAATATATTACAGAAAAAACGTGAGAAGTTTTAACATAAAAATCAAAGAGAAAATAGACAATAGGATATGAAATTAATCGGAGTGAGGCATATCGCGTTTTGAGTGGGGAGGCCGCGAGGGACACGTCTTTGCTCGTGTTGACATTTTATCGACCTCGATATAAATCTTCGAACTCCTCCTCTTTCTCCTCGATTAGATAATTCTCGAAGCTTTGGAGACGGAGGAGGGACTTATCACTTAGTGCGGGTGGAGTTGTTGGAGGAAGATGAGTTTCTGTGTTGATGGTGGTTTCGATCGGCAGAGTAGCGAGGGGAGATCTAGGGGCCAGTTTTCCGGCTCGTATGGAGTAAACGCTTTGAGCTCGATCAATAGGCAGGGGGGGGGGGGTTGATAATCTCCTGAGCTCCGTTCAATCAAGGATTGAGGAGTTTGTCTCTACCTCAATTTGGCCCTCTTCTGTGCCTTACATTTTTGTCACCGTAGGCAGGAGGGGGAGAATATGTTATGCGGCAATTATTTAGTTTGGAGTGCTGGATAATGATAACTAAAAGCAAAAAAAGATAAACAATAGTATAGGATGCATTTTTGATGAGTAAATGGAAAATGGTTCATAGGCGAAGCCAAGCTCTGATGCAAAAGAGGGGTTAGTCTTTAAATCTTGAGAAAGTGATTTTATTTATTGTGATATAAAAGAATTTATGTTGAAGGTTCCCACGAGCAACCCTTGAGCCTAGACTCGTTGGGGAGCCCGCATGCACTTTTGACCAGTGCTTCACTCCATCTATACCGGTGAGTTTCTGGGAGCTTCTTACCACGTTGCTGTGCCAGAAGAATTTAAAGTCCGCTTCACAGGGACCTGTATTTATATGAATCCTTAAGCATTAGAGGGATAGGAAAAGTAGGAGATTCTACGGGCTATAGCGTTACGTCCTGACGCTAGGCCCCCCATAAATTTTTTCAATTTACCTTTCTTAATCATGTACCATCAGAAGGTACACTTTCATACTTACATCATCATTCGTCCATAAATAACGTATAATTAATCGCATAATCGCACAATCGAGTATATACTCTTTAATGTAAATATATAGAATATAAATAGACACACAGTCCTTTTCCATATACTGATTTCTCACACTGTACTTCCTGCAGACTCATAAACGCCATGTGTCCTCCAGACGCCACTCGACTTTCATTCACCCAAAAAATACAGCATCCCTTATTCTCCACGAAAAGCCATAATCCCAAGAACATGCACTTTTCAGACAGACCCAACTTTCTGTCACCAATCGTTACTCAAATTACAATATACGAAAACTCGAAATAACTTTCCCTTCATCTGCTAATTTCAAATATCGTGATCATGGTTTCACCAGGAAAACATAAGTCTATCAATACTTCAAATATCATACCACTCCAAAGCACCAACCGTTCCCATACGCCTTAAGTCGTTAAAATCCACATTTCCAAATCCCAGAAACTCACATGCAACCACTTGCAACTAGAGCAGTCCTGCTCACTTCCAGGAAAAACATAACAACTTTTCCTCCAATCATTATCCGAAAAAGTCTTCTCCTTAACTAGACCCAATAACAAAATAGTAACACCAAGTTTACGACTCCTCAACCAATCCAAAATTAACCTATAACTTTTGTTATTTTTCGCGCGAACACGATAGATTAACAGAATAATGATTTTGAAACATGATTATACATAAAATAAGAAAAAAACGATCGTCATTGGTTTGCTATGAAGTTATCATAATTTTCAAAAGCTCTATCGTGTTCGCGCGAAAAAACACGCAAAATAAAAAAAAATGGTTCTACGACTATTTTTTAGGGAGTTATTAAATTTGTTAACTAAGCGCTCGCGCGGGGTTGCGGAGCGAAAGGGGGGAACTCCCACCACGCCGCCCGGCCGAGCGGCGGACCACGCGCGCCGTCGATCACAATGCGTTGATAACAGCGATGCCATCATTCTTTCCAAAGTTTATTATTTCATTGAATCTTGTGACCGGAAACGTGTGGAAGGCTATCGAGTTTGAATTTTGCATAAAACTCAATTACAACAATAAGAAATTGCAAAAACGTAAAAATATCCATATCTCCGGCTGTAATCGAGATATTGCAAATTTTTTCTTTCTCAATTGTTCGTTTTTCAAAAACGCATCAGATGATTAAAGAACTTTTCAAATAGCTTTGTAACTTTAGTCACAATTGCTATTTGTTTATAAGCAAAAATCTAAAATCGTCCGAAAACAGTATTTATTATCAACGAAAACAATTTTTATTTTCCATATCGCTTGGGCGCAATGACACGAAGCTCCTCTTTTTTTTCTACATTGTAGGTCTTCGTCAGGAAATTCTATTGAAGGGTAAAGTTTTTTCGATTATCGCCGATTGTTGCTAAACCATATCTCGTAGATAAAATTTTTTTTCAAAATTCTCTTGGGGTTTGGCGCCCCCACAATATACACGAACTTGAAGTCGATAAATTGTTAAACAATCGATTGCGGTTACAACAAAGAAATCGGGACTTTTTTTTTCAAATGCAATTAACCACTTAATTAACAATGTGAGCTAATTTTTTCATACGACCTTTTTTATAGAAGGTGTTCAAATGAACAACTTTTATTCGAAACTTTTTTCGATAAAACGCGTTCCAAAAAAAAAATAACTAAAAAATAGCGACTTTTCAATTTTTAATAATTTTTTATTGCTAAAATGCATCTCGGATTTTTACGAAAACTCAGGACTATGTTCCTATAGGTCCTAACTACCTATGAAAAAATTGGCGAGTGGGCGGCCCTCTTAAATAGAACTTCGTAAAATATGGCCTAAGGTGATTGGACGAACGGTCTTTCAGCTGGAAGTACTATATTCATTGGAAAAGAGGAATCAGTCGAAAATACTTAGTTTATTTTTTGTAGGACATTTTTGCCTTTGCCTTTCTCTAATGAAATACATTAAACATGGAGTTGTAATGCAACTACGATCTTACCGATATTTTATTCACGGATATACAACACGACAAAATATTGCAATAAGCTTATTAATGTAGCGACGCATAATTAATGTATACATGTAGGAAGCTTTCTAATTAGAGCACAAAACAGAAGAGAAGAGAAGAAGAGAAAGCAAGAGATATGAGTAATGTACCGACAACGTGTTAGTATTAGTAGTAGTATGTTAGCTTACCGAACGATTCGGCGAGCCAGTCGTTGACACCCCCCTTGATTGAGTCAAAACTCGTGTGTGGTGAGTACAGCGCTATTTTGTTTTCCAAACATTTCGCGATGATTCTTTCCTATGGATTATATGCTTTTGTATAAGGCAAGATTTTTTTAGTGTTCACAAGTATTCTTTTCCTCAAGTATCTTACGCCTACCTTCCAACTGGAATTGGTCAGTTTCTTAAGAGGAGCAAATATCGGCGGATGGTAAGAGACGATAAGATCAACTTTCAGATCAATGGCCTCTCCCATCACCTTTTCCGTAAGATCATTCGTCAGCAAGATGTGTTGAATGTTCTTTGACGTAGTGGGTTCAACAAGAAGACCAACGTTATCCCAAGAGGCTGCGAGCGAAATGTCCGCAAAGCTGTTCATCGCCTCGATCACGCGTTTCAGCGAAACTCCCATTTTGCTCATGCTGCCTCAATATTCACTACTTTCGATTAAAAAACAGCAGAGCAACGTGGGCTAAAAAAACAACCCGTAGAACCTGAAACACAGAGATAGAGAGAGAGAGAGAGGAAGAGAAAGAGAGAGAGAGAGAATAGGGTTGAGAATCATCGGATAAACTTGAATATCAGTGATATTTATGGGTTTATGCTTGTCATTATGGTCAACATTTACATTATTTATTAACAATCCGCGATAATACAATGATAAAAATATAGGAGAAGCGTTCGTCTGGTCCGTCTCAATCGCTGTAGAACCAAATTTTAACTGTCGCGTCGTCACTTGCGGAAGCCAATTGTCCCGCCACAACTGGATTCCATTGCGTACAATTAACATCTTGGGAATGTGCGGTATCAACTGAAGATACCAAATCGAAATTTGGGGCATCAGGATTGGAATCATCGCAACTTTCTCGAAATATTCTAATGATATCATCGCCGCAGGCCGTTACTATCAACCCGGTCAATTTGCACCAGTCAACATCGTATATCGTCCGCGTATGATAACCAGAGAGGGTGCAAACGCATTTCCAAACGGATTGCCCATTGGAAGGTATTGCAATTCCCGCTGTGTTTCCTTGTTTATACTCTTGCCATATTTTCAAGGTCGCGTCGTCACTACACGTGACCAAACGATCCCCTGTCGCGTCAAAGGACAAACTCCACACGGTCGACGAGTGAGAAGCCAGGGTAGCGACGCACGACCACTCTCCATCCTCACCATCCTCTTTGAAGATCTTGGCGGTATCGTCATAGCTCGCAGATGCCAGAGTATCCTCGTGCGGATGCCATCTCACCTTAATTTATATTCATACAAGTTTTTACTTCCTTATTTACGGCAACTTAGGGCCAAGTATTTTTTTTTTTTTTTTTTTTTTTTTTTTTTTTTTTAATAATAACAATAAAAATTTGGGATCCTATTATTCTATTGGGTGTAAAATGTTGAAAGGATTTATCATTCTATAATTATTCAGATATTGAATATAGAGAGCGGCAGAATATTTCTCGATTCACACAACCTCTCCGAAACTTTTCTACGCATTACTGTTATTATTATTATTATTATTTTTAATTGTAGTCAATGTCAACATATGAAAAACTTTGTAAAAAGAAATAATAAAACAAGAATAATGAAGATTCAATTATTACGTGTATTATATATGCAAGACGTGGTTATTCCTCAAGCCCTAGAGTTTATTTGTTGATACATTTCGCTTTATGATCACGTCATAAGTAACTCATCAGATTTTTATTGAAATTGTCATCTCAACCAGAGTTTATCGGATACGGATTTTCAAATGAGTCTCCATTTTCTTTCTCAAATATGTATGACTTTCTAAAAAATGAAACAAACCGAGGGGATGCGTAAGAAATTTTTTTTTTTAACGTAAAATACTTTTGCGTGAAAAGATATAAAAAACGGTTAAAAGCAATCAGTTTTTATAATTCTAAGCACAAAACGTCCTTTTCTACCGTGTTCCTCCCCTATTATCATGATTTTTATTATTAGCATCATCATCATTAGTACGTCGTGAGTTATTATTCTTAGAGTTGAAGTCAAGTTTATGGTTGGAGTTATTCTGTCAGCCCAAATATGTCACAATGATAATAATAGCTGTTCTAGCAAAATGTTGATTGCAGATGAAATTAGTTTTTGACGAGATGCGAACAGAAAAAAAATTGGGTGTGAAAATTGTGTTGAATTACTTTGCTTAAAATTACGGGATCTTGAAAAGTGTATGACAAAAATGGAACGAGGCAATCACTGTAGAACAAGATATTTTTGGCTTGGAAATTGAAAAACACCAGATTGAGCTAATTTTTCAGTCACTTTCAACATATTTTAACGTAGAAATGAATTTCAAAACATATATTTAGCCCGTTTCTCTCAAATTATGGATAATTAATCGAAACAACATGACCATTATCGTTGTCAAAAAAAATAGACAGAATTCATCAAAGAAATGAGAGTTTTATTTATAAATTCTTGAAGAATATCGAAAGAAATGATATGGCAAATAGATGTTTCTCTTAAAGTAGTAAAAACGCATTGGAAAAATCTTTAAGAAGGTTCGATCGTTTCTCACGCGTTCGATAAATTTCAAGTTTAATTGTTCAAAATTCATACGAATATTCTTAATAATCTACGCAACTGTGGGTAAAATTTGAGGAAAATTGACCGTTTAGAAATCGAGTTATTGGTTGTCAAAAATGGTCTTTTTTCGTAACTTCCCATAAGACTCCATGCTAAAAGTTGCGATTTTTAACACTGAATATCTCGATTACCTGACGGAAATTTTTTACACATTAGAATACGACGCTCAAGAAGATTCACGCAAAATTTCAAAGAATTATCTTGGAAACATTGTATTTGATCATTTTGCCGTTACTTTGTATATTACTTTGTATATACTATTATGATTATGGCAGGCGAACCTCGTTAAATAATTTGAACATTCGTTCAAACGAGACCACGTTTCAAAAACGTTGGCCACTTCATACCTGCGATTATTGCTTCATTCTTCAGTAAGTTATGTAGATATTTAAAGATAGAAAAAGGACGATTGGTGAAAAATTCGTATCCGGTAAACTCGTTAAAATGAAAATTCCATAAAAATCGGAAAAAAAATTTTTGATGATCTCAGAAACAACGGAAATTATCAAATAAAAAATCGAAAACCAAAACTGTTGCCGTTTCGTCGTGGAGTGGCCCTTTTTTTCATCATATTTTTTTCCAGGGCTGCCAAGAAAATTCGTTCTATAATGATGCTGTATCGATTTCATCAACAAATGAGTTAGTAATGAACAGTGAAAAATAATGTTCAATGAACATTATTGATTTTACTTCACTCATTGAGTCGCAAACGTTTTACGTTATTTTGCTAATAGTTAATATGAAAAATCCATTTGTAATTGTGTATTGTAATTATTGATTCAAAGTGGTGTCAATCATTCATAATGCATATTGCTCTTTCGTCCTGTCTAATTGCTCCAATTCATTACGAATCACGTATCATTTTTTCTGCATAACTACGTCAATGAATGTGAAAACCCATTGTGAACTCTGCATGCGTTTACATAAATCTACATTGCGAGCAAAATCTTTTGATAATATAGTAGATTTCACTGTCTAAAAAATGAATTTTTGCTTCAACTTAAATTTATTCTATAGTTTAGTGAAAATAATTTATGCTACTTTGCAATTTTCGTACTATCATAATAATGAATGCTGAGCAATTCCAGCATTACTTATTGATAATACAATCTACAATCTACAAAAATGATTTAGGCCATTTTTAATTCATGGCTATGACTCGATGTGCTAGCTACGAGCATTGCATATTGCCCCAATGATGAATGTATTTCTCTTCCAACTGATTAACAATTGAGTCGTAGATGAAGATCGTTGGTGTTATCCGATTTTCATTATTGCCAATAATCGGCAATACATTGTTTAACATTGAAATTTCTGTACGCGTTATTATAAGTATGACAGCATCTTACCTTTTTGACGTCCTGTGTATGAGAATTGATGAGGGCGGCGCACTCGTATTCGTCCTCATTCGATTCCCATATCCAGACAGATTTGTCGCGACTGCAGGTAGCCAAAGAACTGCCATTGTTGGACCAAGCGACGCTCTTAACCTCATTCTCATGTCCCTCGAGCGTGATGCAACACTCAAACTGGTTGCTGGAGTTTTTTTCCCAAATGGCGGTGGTCGCATCGAAACTGGCAGAAGCAAGATATTTGCCACAGGGTGACCAAGCTATCTCTCTTATTGTTCTTGTGTGCCCCTCCGTCAGTATCATTTTTGTTGACCATTTGACACTTTCTTGCTGCTGCTGTTCTTCCCTTTTCTTATTCCCGCTCCATATTCTAATTGTTTTGTCCTCGCCACAAGACGCTATCCAATCGCCTTGGGGATGCCAGCAAACGTTCCACACTCTGCCTCTGTGCCCGCTCAGAATTTGCTTTAATTCCAGCCTGCCCATTCTCTGCTCTGAAAAACCATCCTTCTATTAAGTACCATTTTTATCATTTGCTATTTATACATTTTTTTTTCCTTTTTTGTCATCATTCTACTAGCCGTACAAATTTGCGGGTGCAGAGTGTGAAATTTTTGTGGATCCGATCGCCCTTGACCCCTTCACTATACCGCCCCATCATTGTTTTATTCAGCTTACCTCAATTACAAATCAAACGCGACATATCAATCTTAATAAGATAAGTTTATCGCAATAATATGGTCTCCCGCAACGCTGATATGAATTTATTTTATTTTCGTCGGTGTCAACACCAGCAGTACAATAGCAGTACAATCGATGACATTCCGTATATTTCGTAATAATAACAATAATTTTGTGTTCCAAAATACAATAAATATCGTATTTTTTTTTCATTCCATTGGTACATACCGCTGTAATAGAATAGTTGCAGAACAAGCAATGAATCCTCTATTCCTCTTCAAAATTTCCTCACGATTTGCGGCTCGAGGTATGTCCACACTGAACCATTTATATATATACGACGAACATCGGCTGATCGGGCTGATACGCGACCGCATGCTACTCCGTACGACCATAGGTCTGGAAACTTATAGGGTAGGGAGTGACTCAGATATTGAGACAAAAACGTCGTTCTCGTTTTCGCCACATGCAGCGCTGCCACCTTGGGGTGAGCCAATCATGAATCAGATGCTAACAGCTGTGTAATGGTGGTGATTTTTCGAAATCAAGAATACTGAATAGCATTTTATGGAGCTATGCGAACGGAAAATAATTTAGTTTGCCGTTACTGAACTCATAATGAGTTTAACAACTATTTTTATTAAAGCATAAAAAGCCCTAAATTTTTAAGCGAACATAATTTATAAATATCAAGCATGGGCATACAACTTTTGAGACAGTAAATTGACTTCAATCTTAAAATGTGACATAGCATCGTGGTAGAGATCCCTCCTACACCGTAGATGATGCGGGATCAATTCCCTTTTAACTTTTTTTTTGGTTTTTATTTTCTTTATCTATTCCCTTCTTTTATTCGCTATTCAATTCCTCTCGTGATATTCTTTGCTTTTTTTCTTGCTAATTAACTTTTTTCAGTTGATTGTATTTCTCGTTGTCGGTACTTTATTTTTTATCGTTGTACAATATCAATTATTTTTCTTTTGTTTAGTTTTCTATCACTGATCGCGTAACGAAATTAATAACTACACTCCCGTCCAAAAGTTTGGAAACACCGGCCGAAATTTTTTGACGCACTAAAAGTTAGATTACTCAGTCGAAAAAAGAGATATTGAAATTTGGCGAACGTATTAAGCTTCATTTTACAGTTTCGAAACATTTTTTCCGATTTTTTTTGGGTCCGATACGTGTTTTTGTAGTTGGGCGTTTTTCGACATCTTTTTCAACGTTTCAAATAGCGCGCATGGCCCGCGAGAATTTTTTCCAATCGTTATCTCTATGGAAAATGTAAAGGGGATGGCAGTAGCTTCAATTTCGTTCTTTGAAAAGTTGCGTGCGATTTTTTTTTGCAAAATTATGTTATTTTTTTCACAAAAATGACTCTTTTCCGAAAAAGCTTCGTAATTACAAAAACATGAAGTTTCTGTGAAATCGTCAAGAGGATAAAAAGTTGCCGGCAAGCATCCTTTGTTCACTGAAATTTTTTCAGAATTTTTATTCGATATTTTTTTTTTCAATCATTTTTACTCGAAATCCCATCAAAAAAAGGGTCTTAACTCGGAAATCATAGAGTGTGGCGCAAAATATCAAGAGGAGAAATTTTCTTATTTTTGAGATTACAACTCGTTCAAATATTTTCAGATTTTTTTTTTCAACTTTTTTCTTCAACCCTCCTCTATCTTAAAATAGATAGAAGTTTGAGTTACTTATCTTTGTTCTACAACGCAATCATTGACTTTTCCAGTATATGCAGAAAAGTAGAGGTGAAACCACGTGAAACACGGAGATAACAGACAAAGAATTAACTAATAAACAGGATTATTTTACTAATATAAAAATTACATGAATAATGAATATGACGAAAATAGAGTTTCGTATTTTCGCGGTTTTCTTAGCGAAAGTAAGAAGCGCGCTCTAGCAATGATTCTCCACAATGCTGTTAAGCCAACCGCCTAAATTTGCCTTAATTAAAGCAGACCATTTTTCTCTTAACTAAAAAATCAACAAATATATAAAACATATACACTTTTTGGTAGAACAGCGGGTCGACAATCTCCGAAAGTCCTATATCATATTGCACTTACAAGCGACCCACTCATACTGGTCATTCAACACTTCAAAACTATATGCTTACTCAGAGCGCCGGATGTATATGCCATAAACATGCCATAGTATTTCGTTAAAAGATAAATCGATCTCCTTTACACTCGAAATCGACGAGATTTGGTCACACGGTCGACTGCCTCACCATCGCCTTCTAACATAAACATACTCTAAATAATAAGCATCGATGCATGCGTAAGACCAGCGAAAGTCAAATTCGTTAATTGTAACTCGCCGAGAGAGGTTCTTCCTCCTTAGTTCGGTTATTAGTTGCTGTGCTAATTAGACTTGCGTTCTACTAAGTACGGAATAACGATTCCATTCTCGTGACATATAAACTCTGTACGCGAGTGATGTGTTATTCGAACTCGAGTGAAGTGCCATCCAAATGTAATAAATAAAAATCAATAATCTCCTTTGTGTTAACCCGAAGACACCTTGCTGCATTCTTCTGAGTTTCGCATCGTATTCATTGAGATTCATTCTCATCCTTAAACGACATCGACAGTCTGCTGTGACGGAAGTCCAAAGGAAGGAGATAATCTTCATCTACACCTATCTACATTTCGATAAGTATCCAGACATACACTTCATTCGTTTCACTCCTCATCTCGGTCCCTATTCTGACTATGAAGAAAGACTGCGTCATCTTTAAAGATACCGTTGGGCAACAGACCTATTGTTACGCGTATTACCATTCTAATACGTAATCCAGCCCTGGAGAGGCTTCACCAAATAACTTAACCTGGCGATTCGAAAACCATGGTTATGATGTGTCTATTGCATGAGTTAATAATGAACGCCAGTTGGAATCGAGTCACTTTTGAGCCATTTGCGTAACAATGCGACAATAGTATTGCTGCTGCTGCTGCATTGAAAACATGCAGAACTTCGAGATCCGAGGAAGATAGATGAGGTAATCCTTGTCAATGAATTCAAACAGCTACCAAAGAACTTAGTTTAATATCGACAGAAATGAAAATGGTGGATGATTTTGGAAACTCGACCCCACGCGACAGGCTCAAGCGTTTGTAAATTCGCTAAGGATAAGAGAGAGATCGTTGCCGTTGTTATGTATCGAGTTGGTAATATCGATATTAATCGACTGCCTGCTCGATGTAACGCGCCTTCGTTGAATTCGAATAATTAAAGAGACATTGCGCGATTAAAATTAGAAGACGCGAGGCAAATTAGTTAAGCTTATTTAGTCACGGTCACTCGAGAGTAAGAAAAGGAGAGGTAAGGACAGGGATCCTAGGACAAAAGGACGACGACACTCGAGATGACCCGTCTGGAAGCAATCGACGAAACCTGGACGCCAGAATTGCGGAGGAAAGGATGCCCGAGACGAGAGTCTGCTCACCGTCACGTGGCAGCCACTTGAAAAGGATTCGAGGCGCTGTCCCTTTTTTTGTACCAATATAAAAAACGGGACCGCGTGGGAAACCTCGCGGAGTCACGTACGCCACAATGCGATATTAGCTTGCGACCACCACCCTGGAGCCTTTTCCGAAGGACGACGATTGGCCACTTCATCTACCTTGGACAACCCCCTACCCCTACCAGAGTTGGAAGGATGCGAAGGAGGACTCGAGGCTGGACGGAGAGACTTCTCCAGACGCAGAACAATTTCGAGCTTCGACCAAAGAACATTTCAATTTACAATTTTTGTAACAATACATTTTACTTTTACTCTGATGTGAAACTTTCACGTATTTTTTGTTTCATCCGAAAATCCCGCGCTCTCCGAGTTGGACACTTCAGTGTTCCTACGGACGAGAACCCTCCCGCCATTTGCGAACAATAAATTTAATTACATTACGCAACGGTGCGTACATAACAACATTACGCAACGGTGCGTACATAACACCGTGTTCCCAGCCACGCAGCGGCCGGAACTGCGGAACTGCGGCGCCGCCAAGCGGCGGCTTGGGTCGCGCTAAGTTTGTCTTCAATTCAGCCATAAGAACTGTTCTCTATGTCCGTCTAAACGTCTGAATCACGGGTCTGAATACGTTTTCCAGACGTTTTCGTTCATTCATGCAATCTTTGTCAATAAAAGAACATCGCTTCTGAGGTTATGTCAATGTTGGTGCGTTGGTGCGGCAAGAGTAACAAACACTTTTCTCGCGTTTAGTAGGTGATTATTTGAATGTCACGTTAAAAAAAAAAAAAAAAAAAAAAACATGGTTAAAACTGGAGAAACGAGCACAGACGAGGAGACGACTGAGATAACACCAGGTACGATAAAAATTTGAGTACCGTAATAAAAATTGTTTGGTTGAATAGCCAAAGAATCACACAACTAATCGTGAGAGACATGTTTGTATACAGAGAAGAGTTTCGTCGTCTGTCAAAAACGCCACAAAAAGCATAAGCACAAGCGGCACAAGAGAAAAAAAAGTAACCAAGACGATGCCAAGATTACTGATGGTAGTATCGTGGGTGCGGAAACAGTGCACACTATCGCAATTCCTGGGGCTGTCAGCCTTCCCGATGCCGAAAGCAGAAATTCAAAAAAATGCACCGCTAAAGGACGCGTCAAGAAATTGGACAAAGCCAACAAAGGGTACGTTACAAACGAAAGCTTGGAGCTGACTTTGAAAAGATTATTTATTGCTTCTTTGGCAACAATAGAACGCTCGTTGGCACGCACCCGACTGTCGCAGCTGCAGTTACGAAGCTGTCCGGGACTGGTATATTTCCAACAACGGAAGGGCCTGTCGCGGCAAGCTTGGCTTCGCCTAGGCTGTCGACCAAGAGAAAAATTCCAAGGAGTAACAAAGGCAAAGAAAGTGCCACCAGCAGCGAGGAGGAGCGATGGCTCGATGCGATAGAATCTGGCAAGCTGGAGGAGGCAAGTGTTTATCATTGGCGGATCATTGCTCTTGTACTAACCTCATCTCTTATACCGTCAGGTGGATGATGAGCTGAAAAAAATCAAGCCCAAAGACCCCAAATTGATGACGGCGCGTCAGCGAGCCATGTTCGAACGTAAAACCGACGCCGAACCGAATCCTGGTGCAGAGAGACTCGTTTCTCTGCCCTCTGGCTATAAGGAGAAGGTGATGACCGCCGAGGCGATTCAAAAAGCTGCGCTTAAGTCTCTTAAGCGGAAACAGCTGGCTGACGAAAAGAGGGAAAAGGACAAGGTAGGACGGCATTACGAGATTGCCGCTAATAAATCTCGAACATTTATTCCGAAATCCTTTTTTTACTTTTTGTTATGGTATATTTATTTTCGGTGCATTAATAGTGGGTCTTTGGAAATAAGTAACTGGTAGACGTGTTTTTAACATGTAAATATAAATAATATATAATTGAACGATTAAGTATAAATCCCGTCGTACCGGTGAATAAATATAATAACTTGATAATTTTCAAAATTGAAAAAGACTTCCTATTTTTCTATCTCGCTTTTACTTTCGGATCCGACCACTCAACTCGGCCTTCGAGGACGAATTCTCTTTATCGGTATCTCGCAACCAATTCCTTTCGTTTGCTGTCACGTTTTAAATTCGCCATCAAATTTTCCGACTCATCAAAACGGCGGCGGCGGTTCTCAACGGCCTCGCCATCTACTTTTCTCGCGCGAATTTCGAATCTCTCTTATTAATTATTTAACATTTTGTTGAATTTTTTATACCCCCGACAGAAAAAAACAATGGAACGTTTGCTGAAGAAGCAAGAGTCAAAAGCATCAAAACTAGTCGGTAAAGGGAAAGCTTGGAAGCGTCAAGTACCCTTTGTAACTTATCGCATGACGAACGATGCTAGCTGGATCTCTTTACCTCCTGGACACGATTTTCCGCTTGGCTCTCTCGTCGACCGATTAACCAACAAGTAAGAATTAGGGCTGTGATAATGGCGAAGTTGTTGAAAAAAATAAAATAAAATAAAAAGAATAAATGGAAATAATAAAATATTTCAGAAACTCGACGGTGGCGGCGATATCCAGAAATGAAAGACGGTGTTCAATCATTGGTTGCGACAATCCCAGGAGATATTGTTGCTCAAAAACGGGAGTACCACTGTGCAGTTTACAGTGTTACCGCGCTAATTTTGCAGCTATATTAACATGATAACGATCCTGAACGATTCCAAAAACGTTGAAAACTATTACCGTTGAACATGTACGCATATAGAAATACAAAAACGAATAAAAGAGAGTTTCTTGTTCTCCCACTTTTCCGTATGTGTTCATTCGGAGCAGCGGGCGTCGAGTAACGGATATCATGACCGTCCCGTATTGCAAGTAACAGCGAGGGATCATTGCCCTTGCGAATACCGGTTTTTTTCTTTTGAGAGTGAAGCGAGCCGACTATACGCAGGACGAGATGATTGGAGGACGGGTGGGGGGTTGGGTGTCAGAAAGGAGGTATGGGCTCGCAAAATTTCGCCAGGAACGCTACGGCATTCGATCAACTAATAATCATCGCATGTGCTAACCTCACAGTTCTATTTATCCTGTTTATTTATTTGGCGCTTTAAGCACGATGACGCGTCTACTTATTGTGATATTTGGTGGGATGCTGGTCGTCTGTGCATTATTAGCCAGCAGCGAGTCGGAGATAGTTGCCGGTGATTCGTGTTTGCGGCCGTGTTTGAAAGGTCATCGATCAAGAAGATGCGCGTTCCGATTCAAAGTCAGTAAAGCTATTTCGAGGTTGAGGCAGCGACCGCGACTCATAAACGGTGCGAGTCCCGGACCATCGATCGAGGTATTTATATAAATACAATATTTTCGGAGTAAGACCATGCGTGTCGCAAATTACGATATTGTTGCATTGCAGATTTGTCTCGGAGACAGGATCGAAGTGACGGTCGAAAACGCATTGTCCTCCGAAGAGGTGAGTTTTCATTGGCACGGATTACGACAGAGAACACGTCCCGAGATGGACGGTGTCGCCATGATTTCGCAGTGTCCCATAATCCCGTATACAAGCTTCCGATACGAGATCGTACCTGAGAGTACCGGTACTCACTTTTATCACGCGCATTCGGGTATGAATGGACCTTTTTTTTTTTTTTGATTGAATTTTTTAATTAACAAAATGCTTTTATATCGAGACACAATTAATGTGCGAAAGAGGCAAAGACCGAGAAGCACGATCGACCGGTTAAAATCAATAGTTCTGTGTATGGGTACTGGTGCAGTGCAACAGCAGGGAGATGGACTGTATGGTGCGCTGATAGTTCGAGGCCCCGCGGATGATCTAAGAGGTGAGATAGTGCTTCTCATCTCTGCGAGTTCCTCCGATGTTCTTTCGGAACTGCTGCCGTCGGTGACGACGACATTCGTTAATGTCAATCGGCAATTTGTCGTCGCGCCCAACGCTTTGATTCTTAACGGTCAGGTAATATTGTCGAGATACGAATATTACAGTAGCGCGTAGTCAAATAGTAATGTAATTC
Source organism: Campoletis raptor (assembly GCA_948107755.1). Classification (NCBI taxonomy): domain Eukaryota; kingdom Metazoa; phylum Arthropoda; class Insecta; order Hymenoptera; family Ichneumonidae; genus Campoletis; species Campoletis raptor. Next base: position 2,526,841 of record OX403624.1, read on the forward strand.
TTAAAAATTTTACAATCGCATAACAGCCGAATGGGGCACGTATCCCTATCGAGGGCGGACGAAAGTATTTGTTGCGGATCGTGAACGCCATTGCTTTCAATTGCCCGGTCGTATTATACATCGCACAACATCATTTGGATGTAGCAGCGAGTGACGGCAATCCTCTCGAAGCAACGTCGGACACTCGAACCAACCGAATTATCATTTTTCCAGGTGAGACTATATTTTTTTGCATTATTTGCATGATGCGCCGATTTTTCGAACGTTATAAGGATACCAATGCGGATGTCGAGCAGGTGAAAGATTCGACGCATGGATCGACGGGAATGGAACCGCTGGCCGCGAATATCAAGTAACCCTTCGAGGCCTTGAAGATTGTCGAGATCTCACGCATGAGGCGTTTTTAGATTACGCAAGCAACGAGCACGAGAATGACGAAAAGGCGATCAATGAGGTCCATTCACCATTATCCTTTGTTCCTACCGTGGATCCCTCCAACGAGATCGAGAAGCAAAGAGCGAGTATGTTCGATGGCAGGATGGGTCTCCTCTCGCTGGACCTGCAGCGCAAGCGACGAAGCGACTCATTGTCGTCAGAATCTTCGCGGAAGGTAGAGAGTAGTAACTTTCTTGCGCCGATAGAGACCTTCTACGTACCGTTCGACGTTCACAAGTACGACGATATCGTGGATGGAATGACAGATTACTCGTTCAACATTTACGATCCCCCCTACTATCCATCCTTCTTGAGTGCTGGTGAGCGGTTTATCGATCAAAACTTAATTAGTTCATGCTACTTCCTCTTACGAATGCAACAATAATATTTAACAAAAAGACTATACGCTCAATCCGTTGTGTAACAGTAGGTACGGGGTCGAGTTTCGGGCGGTTCGTGCAAGTTAACCGGATGAGCTTCGAGTATCCGCCCTCACCAATTTTATCCCGAGCCGCACCCGAGGACTCTTTCTGCTCGATTGAGGAACGTGCCAATCGCTGCAAGAAGGATGGAAAAATATCTTTCTGTCGATGCACGCAAATTCTGCGCCTTGCCGCGTTCAGGAGTTTTGACATTGTTCTCATTGACGAGGGTAAGCACAATTTTTTTTTGGTGCCAATTATATCTGACATAATCCAGATAACTAACTCATTCTCTGTATCATTTAGGTTTTGGCGACAACGTCAGTCACACCTTTCATGTTCACGGCTATGCCGTCGAAATTATTGCTCACGCACAATTCGACAAACCCATATCTAAGGACGAGGTCGTTCGATTGTATGAAAACAATGGGGCTTTGCTTCAGCAAAGAGGAAAACCGTTACTTAAGGATACCTTCGTTGTACCAAACCATGGGTATCTTGTTCTCAGAATTCATACGGACAACATAGGTTTGGACGAGACTCTAATTCTCTATTTGTAATTTTTCGACGCGAGAGAATTGGAATTGTCATATTTTTCTTTGACAGGCTACTGGCTATGGGAAGCAAGGAGTACCGGACTTTACGGTGCCAATGACGGACATCCACCGATGCAATTTGTCTTGCTGGTCGGTAATCAAGAAAACTTACCTGTCGTTCCCATCAATTTTCCCACGTGCGGCGATCATAAGAGTCCAGCGTCGATATTTTATGATGCGGAATAAGCACCGCTTTCATCCATGGGATTTGCATCCTATACATCTCTGTACGTATATAATGTTAAGGCAAAAAACTAGGCAAAAATTACGATGCGCGTGTCAATTTTTTTTTTGCTACGCAATTTTTATAAATTTTGCGACATATTCGGGTGCCATTATGAAATCACTTGAAATATTTCAAAATTTCACCATCTTGTATCCGAGGTATTGGCAATCGTAGATTCTACAATTTCACACTCGGGGATTCCACATTCGGAGAAAAACCCGCAAAGTCGTTCCGGTGATAAATCTTTCCCACTAAACGAAAGAACCCCCTAAAAAGTGACAAATATCTTTTGGAAAAAAATAATAAATTAAATTGAAGCAAAATTTCAAGATAAGAAAAAAATGTTTCACGGCAAATATGTCAGTAAAAACGAAAAAATATGGGAAAAAACTTATTGGAGATAACAAATATAAAATTGAATTTACAAAATAAGAATCAAAAATCTTTCAACCACTCAAATTGTACAGCTGGACGAAATCAATTTAAAAAATTGACCGAAGAAAAACATTAAGGGTGAAAATTCAGAGGAAGGGTTGTTATAGAGAACATAAAAACTGCTGACTGCTTAAATCGTACAGCTGGATAACAATGGATTTTTCAAAATTCTGAACACCTATTCAAGAGAAAATAAATTTCAAATTGAAAAAAGTCTTTCAAGACCAATACAAATACATTAAAGTAATAATATTAGTAAATTTAAGAAAGTATGAAACATATTATCGAAAATAACACGTAAATTCCAATTAAGAAAGAATTCAACTGATGGGTGAAACTCCCTGATGAATCGATTATCCTACACAGTGATAATTGCAAAAATTAAAATCGAAAAGTTGTAACAACGTTGGATTCAGAAATATCATAATCGGTAATCGAATCCAAATGTAGTCGGGAGACGTCTCCTTTTTCGTCTGCTGATTTTCGAGACTTCGACTTTCTAGTCTGATTAGTTTCTAGTCGTGATGAAGTTTCACTTCTCCCTGACCCAGCATATAACCGGAGCTCGCATTCAAAAGATTCTAGAGCTAGAGTAACGCTAGAATCGGATCATTTCACAGTATGTTGTGGCGTATTAAGGCCTTAGACCACTCTAGAGGCCGAAAAAAGGCTCTTGGAGATTTTTTTTCAGAAATACTACAAAATAAATCGAGATAACAGAAAAGTGATTTTATTATTCATATCAGTGACTGCTTTTTTTTTTTTGAAGCGATTTATTTCAAAATGGCGGCACTGCAGCGTTTTTGCGACGACGTCTCTTTTTTTTCGGGGTCCACGGCCGAACTAACAGCTCCTGTAATTTTTTTAATCATAATAAGCCAACGAATTTTTTTGATTATAGATAATAATTGCTATAGAAGTACGTAGGATTTTTGCGATATATTGATTTTTGGCCAAATGACGCACTTCTAAAGTGGAACGTGAAGAACTTGCCTAAAAAATTGTCAGATAATTGTTAATAACAAATGAACTACACAATAAAAAGAAAAAAAAATCTACGTACTTTTATAGACAATGTTTTTTCCAAGATATATTCAAAATTTCAAGTTAATCGGTTGAAAATTGCCTGAGTTATGAGTTCGGTCAACTTCAAAAATGCAGTATTAAGATAAACGCGTTTGAAGTTTTGAGTAGTAGAAAATCATGAATAATTTCGCAATACCTTTAATCTACAATGCCTGCACCATACAATTGGCCTTCCAGATTATTTTCCTGCCCTTGCGCTTCTTTTCTGCTTGATCTTGAAGCTATTCTTGCCTCTTTTACCCGGTCAGATAGCGATCTCTCTGCAAGCTTTATGAGCTGTTTGTCGATCTCCAAGCACATTTCGTAGCTGTTCGGGCCGATTCCCAAGTTCATTGCCTCGATTATGTGCAAAATTGAAGAAAACCCGTCATTAAACACACAAACTGCAATATTCGTGGCGACGTTCAACATTGTTTTACCACTCAAAATGGGTTTCGGGGCCAAGGCCTACACAGTTGAATTGAAGGTTTCGTTATTGTTTTGTGTGTAACCACCGATGTATAGAGTTAGAAGATCTCCACTGGTCAGTTCTTCATAGATTGGTTTGATAGCTTCATAAACTTGAATTGGAAGAGCTGGCTTATTTTTGTACTCAGCCAAAGTATTTGTAGCTTTAGCGCGTGACCATGAGCACCACGAATCCTCTCCAATAGGACATTTGTCGAGCTGCGGTTTGTCATCAGTAGGTAATTTGTGGGCCAGTGTAGCACATATACTGCTTCTCATGTTCTTAACTGAATCACTGTTTCTTCGAATTGCTAATCCATAATAAATAGATAGCTCCTTTATAAGTTTCCCAGTCAATTTGCCCCTTCGACCGAGACCTTACGTCTGCTTTTTCAAATTACGTAGTCGGGTGCCTATTCGCTTTTGCACGTGATCTATACACTCTTTCTTGGGTACTGTGAAAACCTCATTCGGCTTAGCATCTGTAATGCCTTTGAAAGTCTTACAGTCACCGTCACTAATATAGTGAGTATATTTGAGCTGGTGCAAAGCTTCAGAGAGGCGAAACATCTCAACAACTGCATCGACTTCCATTTTTCCTGCCGATCCATCGTGATTCACAGCGCATTCTTCTGCATAATTATCTGCCCACTCCGCATATTCTTCGGTATCTTTTTTTAACCCAATATTCACACGCCTTACAGTATTTTGATTTCGCTACATAATCAACGATTTTTCCACACTTATAGGCAATAAGAGCCGTTATCCCATATAAAGACGTAAATCCACGTTTTTTCCACGAACCATCGCCTACTACTACAATTCCATTTTCTTCATTTTCAATAGATATGGTTTTCTCTTCTTCCGTAGCTCTCTTGTTCTTGCAAACTAGATTGATTGCAGTCCTCGTTTTTTTTGACAACCTTATCGTAGAATGAATGAAAGGTAGACCGAGGTAATTCCATGAATGCACAGAATTTTCTTATTCCGTGCCAACCAACTTCAAGCAATAGCATGGCAATTATGACTACGGTTGATTTCATAGCCTTTATCAACAAGTGGACAACTCGGTATCTCAGTCTTTTCACAATTCTCACAGGACACTACTAGTTTGAATCCCCAAACACGCTTACTGCTTTCAGTAAATTTCACTTTCAATCGGCATATCTTACAAACGACAACGTTCAAAATATGGGTGGATTCACTTCAATATCATACAGATCTTCCGATTGCTTCAGTTTTTTTTACCGATCTACTGGCATTCAAGTCGTCTGGTGCTTCTAACTCATGGCAATTCAATGGTCTTCTTCGAGATATTTTTGGTCTCTTCTTGCAAAACGACCTTTTTGTTCCTGTCTTCTCACTGTACACCACCTTATCACTCATTGTACAAACAAATCAATAATTACACAGGGAAAAAGAAATGAAAGTTCACAGACGTATCGAGGAAAACGAGTGTTTGTCGACTAGCGTCCTTCTCAAATGCTAGGCTGTGCCTAACTGACTGAAAGAGACGTTCGACAAGTCTAAACTCGTCTAGACTCGTCAGGAAATGAATATTTTCAATAACATCTGCCGTATACCTGCTCTAGTCCCCTAACGTATCTACTCCCTAGTACTCACAAAAGGAACTCGCTGCGAACCAAACGACCTTGTACTTAAATTCGAAAACCGAGTATTGAGAAGTTTCTCCCGGCCAGAATCTTTTGGAACATCATTTTTGAGGTCGTAGGGGACCATTTAGAATTTGAAAAGAAAAAGTGGTCTGGGCACTAAAAGAAAAAGGTGGCCTGAGGGATTAAACGTACCGATTAAACGTACTTTCGCATCTCGGTCGTTCTTTTGCGTTAGTGAGTAACGTTACTGAATGGAGCAGTACTGACGCAACCCTGGTATCATGATGCGAATCTGACGGCATTCGAGTGTTATATTGAGACATCATTCTAGTTTTAGGGTGTAACACTTTTCTAGCATTCGATTGTGATGGGATTGTAGCAGCAAGTTGTAACAACTATTGTAAAGGCCGCCTACCCGAAGACAGGACAACCTATGCTACCTCGCTTATAAAGGCATACGCAACGGGCTTCAACCTACTCCCCATTGATTCCACTGCCGTAAGTGGTGTCACAGGCTTTTGGCAATTGTTTATCGGGGTTCAGCCGCACCCGGACAGACAAGGAACGGTGGCTCCGAATCCGTCGTTCCTAGGGTGCGTTTCCAGGGAACACGTCGCGGATGTAGCTGACCCCGGGAGAGAGAAATGGTGCGTTCAAAGAGGTGGCAGTTCAACTTCTCAGAGTCCCGGGCACCACCGCAGGCAGGGAGCACGTTCAAAGCGTCCGAGGACGGTCTCCCCAACCCACTGGGCGCTTTGGCTTATGAGGGGGCATGAAACACTACACGTTCAGCGTTCGGCCGCACTCACACGAATAAAGGGATTGACCCTGCCTCAGGAGCCGGTCTTAAAAGACTCTGGCCTCCGGGGCGATCCCCGTCTTCGTTTTGCGAAGCGCCTTCAACAATCAAGTGGCCGCAAGCGACCAAGAGACAAGAGGTCTGCATTAGTGGTCCCAGTGATCTTATGTACCAAGTGGCATTCCCATGATGCGCCGCGTGGAGGCTCAGACTTCATTTGCACCACAGCAAGTTGTAACAGTGTCCTAATGTTACTTTTCAACAGCGTCAGAGCGTTAAGTTCTAACAGCCTTCTGACATTGGGTCACAACAGAGCAGTCGCAGCGTTAAGTTGTAACAGCATTCTAACGGCTGGCGACACGGTGCATCCACAAATCCGCAGCCGTTTGAGTATCGACTGGATAAAGATTCATCCAACATGAATAGCAAATGATATTACTGATTTCCCACTTTATTTATTTAATTCAATGTTTCGTTACAATTAATAATAGCTATTTCTTCATTTTAGATTTAAGGAAAATCGAGCTCCATTTACTCATCAATTTCCTCATAAAAGTAATTATAAGAAACATACAAATGTCTAATTTAGTAATTGGCAATGGCAGGAAGTACAAACCGTGAACTAACATGGCGACTTTGTGCGTAACACGATTGTGTGATCCATGGTAGTCCAAAATTTTACGTTTGGCTGACTTTTCAAGCGGTATAATGTCAAGAGGTTTCGAACCTCGTGTTGTCTTTTTCTTCCGTTGGTCCTCTTCTTCTCGATTGATTTGATGAAACCTGGTCATCTTGGCTTCAGTAGTGGCGTTGGCGTTTTGGCAGCAAGGTTTTTTTCTTTTCTTTACATGAGTTTTAATTGACAAAAACTCTTTTCATTTCGCCTTGGTTGGTTGTATTTGCCAAGTCAGGATAAATTTCATTTGTTTGTGTCAATGTTGCTTGATTTAATTCAATGTCTTCAGGTGCGCTTACTGGTTGTATCCTTTCTGTCCATTGTTTTTCGTCTCTTTTCTTCGCGAGATGTAGAACGAAATGAGTGATGGAATCCCACAGTGCACCAATCAGTTGTATTGACTAACCATAGACGGTGTGAAGTATGTATCCATGCACGACGCTGTCAACGACGAGTTTGCAAATTTTGAGTTGGACGAAGATTCCGAAAAATCGTACACTGATTGTAACAAACTTTACGAATCGTCCCCAAGTCTTATCCCATGCATTTTCTGCGAGTTTTTCCAATGATTCCTCGTCCAACAAATTGTATATGGATGGGATGTTTCCATTTGACCCCTTTGTGATTTTTTTGGGCGACGTTTTCCAGGACAGGTTTTTGCTCCATTGGAAACATGATCCTGTTGCGCATCATATCCAGATCTTCCTCTGTATAAATACCACTGATTGCCAAATGAGTCGGGTTTGAATATGTCCAAGTCATCTGCGTATCAGGCTTTAGGCTTATTGGTGGTAGAGCCATAATCAGTCTCGGCATCAACTTGTACCAAGTACTGCCCAGCCGGTAGATTTGAAGTAGTGGTGAATTACAAAGGATCTGTGTAGAATGATTTGTAATAATGTGCGTTTCGGGTGTCAGAAAAAAACTTTGGTTTCCCCTTAAAATCGGAATTCTGTCAAAACATTCTTCCGCATGTTGAACTTTTATCTCATCTTGTACGCATTGTACGATATGTATAACTTCTCCTGCCAAAACTGCCATGAATCCAGGACCCTTCATGAAACGGTTCGCGAATTCATCCGGTAGTATCGATGCTATCGCTAGATTATTTTTTAGTACTTCTTTTTCGATTTTACAATGGTGTAACATAACATCTCTATGAAAATTGAAATGTCTTTGTCTTCCATAATGAATAATTTCGGATGTTCTGTTTCAAATAGAGAGAGTCCACATGAGTTCTCAATTCCAGTGATTGATAATGAAAAACTTGTGCCTTCTACATTTACTGTGTATACATTGTCTTCTTTAGATTTTAATCTTTTTGCTAGTCCGTTAAAAAGAACAGAAAAAGTATTCGTTGAACAATATTTCCTCGGCAATGTGTTCCAAAAAGTATTCCCAACTTCCGGATCGATACAATTTCCACTATTTATAACACATTTCATACCTGATGGCAGATGAACTTTATTATTTTTTAGTTTCACTCTTACTAGCATAGATCTTAAGCTTATTCGCGCGGTACCCATCACAACAGAGTCCCAAGAACCGTATGGATCCGAATATTGCGTACCTGCACAGGATGCATCACTTGAAGCTCTTCCTGCCAGTGTAATACTACGCAATGTTGTTGTGTTAGGTAATAAACCATCAATGATAGCGTTATCAATTCTCAGCGTGCCATGATCGTGTGCAATCTGGCAATAAGCTTCACGAATTATTGGTAAAATATATTCCATGTAAGCATTGTTTACGATTGACACATGTGAGTGCATGCCGCAGTAATGTACTGTTCTACTAATTTCGACTTTACATTGTAATACAGTTACGTGATCATATTCGTTCGCTTGTGACGAGAATACATTTGTACTTAGGATTTCAACGTGACTTGTTTCAATGTCACAATCGTCGATATCTGGAAGAGATATCGTCGTCATATTCAAAGTTTTTGTACCGCAATCATAACCAATCATTGCCAACACAGATCTTCACAGTAAAATTACAACTGCTACTTGTATTGACTTCATTTTTCTGTAAATAAATGTAACATTATTATTACAATTTGAAATCAGGGTCTTTATCCTGTACTTTTTTCTTTCTTTTTATTTAATTGTTTATTCGCTTCATTTACGGTGATGTGTGATTTTTGTAACCTGTTAGGATATACTATTTTTTATTTACTTTTTATTTGAATCTTTGCATTTTTATTCGAAAAAATTTCTAAAATTTGATATGGACCGTCATAATTGTTTCCCAAATTACCTGGTTTTCGACCTTCTTGTAAATCATACATCATTACCTTCAACAAAATTTGTTGGTTTTATTTTTCTGTCGTAATATTTTTTTGATTTATGTTTTGAACCGACCAAATTTTCGTAAGCAAGTTTCCTAATATTTCTTAATCTTTTTACTAAGTCTGTGATGTCATTTTCATATGTTGCGAGTCGATCCAAATCATGTAAAGGTTCGTTTATCGGTACTCGAGCTACTTTTCCAAAAACAAGTTCGTACGGGGTGTATTTTGTGCCTTCATGGACCCGTGTTATATGAGAACGTGGCAAGTTCCAGCCATTCGTCCCATTCTTTTTCTTTACTAACATATTGTTTTAGATATTCCCCCAATACGTAATGTGAACGTTTTGATGAACGATTTGATTGTGGTCTGAAAGCCGTAGTTTGTACTTTCATAATTTTGAAATGTTCAACGATTCTTTGCATGGATGCACTAATAAAATTTCGACCTTGATCTGTTGAGAGTCATCGAGCGATGGCATAGGCAGCGCTAAATTTCGCCTTGTGGCAGCTGGAATAACTAAATTTCGTATCGACGGGATTTCGTTGCGAGCATTCATAAAATAAATGTAAAAAAAAAAACAGTAAAAAATGAAGCATAAGTTCATGATTCCGGCTCTGGTCACTTTGCCAACACCACATTTTTTTCACAATCACAATTAATTCGTGAAAATACGTGACAGGCTTGCGCCATGACAGCTTTCAAGCCTGTCACAAATATTGATTAATCACGAACTCACCATGCACTTGACACAAGCAAACGGACCAGAGCCGAAATCGTACCACTTCACTGCACTGAACAAATTTTTTTTTTCGTGATTGTTCTTATAATTCGCGGAGAAATCCGGTTGAACGGATGCGACACGTTCACGGCGGAGGGGTGGCCATGTTGGCTTACTCTACGATGTGTAGCGGGTTCCAGCTTTTGATGCTACGTTTGATCGGCAGGCTGTCACTTTAAAAGGTTTAGTAAAATCAGGATACTGGAGGATCGGCTCCTTGCTTCCCTCAAAGTATCGAATGTCTTTTGTTGGGCATCAGTCCATTTGAACAGAATCCCCTTTTTAACCCTTTGTGCCATTGTGGCACTCTCAGAGTGCCACCTGTTTTAGAACCATTTTTTGAGCAATTTCGGATGAATTTTTAAATTTTTTTTGGTGTTTCTGCATCAGTCACATATTCATAAATGAGAATACATGTGCAATAATTTAACATCAGGGATGATTTTGTTTATGCACATAAACAAACCTTAATAAATCGCAATGGTTCTAGATAAAATTCATTATCTCCGGAAGTTTTCGAAGTACACATTTTCGCTCACGTGGGATTAGCTCAAAATTTTGTACTCGGGGGTTTTTGGGGTCGCTCATTACAAATCTGCGCTCATAAGATGGGAATTCAACATGCAAAAATCGTTTCATCCCTTTGTGACCTCTTTTTTTGTGAACTTTGTGTTTTATAACCATTTTCTAAGCAGTTTCGACCGAATTTTTGAACTTTTTTTGGTGTTTCAGCAACAGTCATGTATTCAAGAATAAGAATTAGTTGCCACTCGGGGGTTCAATAAAATTGACAATCTTCTGCACAAAGTTCCGCCCTCAGTCAAAACCAGAGACACGAACGAGGACGTGGCGGTTGTTGTCTCCATTTTTTTGTTTTTTTTTGTTCTTTTTATGTTTTTTTTTTTCGTTTTTTTTTGTTTTTCTGTTTTTTAAATATTTTTTTTTCAGTTTTTTTTCGTTCTTTTTGTTTTTTTTTTACTATAAATACGAAATAATGAACCTAGCAAGTCACCGGATTGACATTTTCTTATTTTTCAATCGTTTTTCATATTACAATCTGCCATATTGGATCCGCTATCTTGAATTTGGATATTTTATTGGGTATTCATAATCGGCGACCCCAAAAATTCAAAAATATACATTTTCATCATATTTGCACCGTTTTGTTAATTTTTATCCGCCATATTGGAACCGCCATTTTGAATTTTAAAATTTTGAAGGTGGAATCGTAATCAGCGACCCCGAAAACCCCCGAGTACCAAATATCATGTGGTTTGAAAGAATTTTTGCACTTTTGGCCGCCATATTGGATCCGCCATTTTGAACTTTTAATTTTTGAGGGCGGAATCGTAATCAGCCACTTCAAAAACCCCCGAGTACTAAATTTCAAGCCGATTGGACTAAAAGAAAAATGCGTGACACAAAGGGTTAAGCAGGTTTGTGAGGGGCTCTGAGATTCCTGAGAAATTTTCGATAAATCGACGTTAATAACCGGCTAATCCGAGAAATTGTTTGATCTTTTTCTGATTCGAGGGTGCGGGATAATTTTGTAGCGATTCGATTTTCTTGGGGTCTGGTTTTACCCCTTGATCACTGATGACATGGCCGAGATATCTGACTTCTCGGCGAAGAAACTCGCATTTATCGGGTTGGAGGTGTAAATGTGCCTTACGCAACCGCACGGCCAATTTTTCGAACTTTGCTCGATGTTCTGCTAGTGACTTGGCATAAATGACTATGTCGTCGAGATAGACGAAAAGTTCTAGCCCTTGGAGGCCAACAAGGACTTGATCAATGAGCCTTTGAAAGGTGGCTGGGGCGTTCTTCAAGCCGAAAGGCATACGATTGAATTCATAGTGCCCAAATGGAGTGGAAAAAGCGGTTTTATGTTTGTCCTTAGGGTCGACCTTTATCTGGTGGAATCCACTAGCAAGGTCAAAGACGGAAAAATATTTGGCACTACCTAGTTGGTCCAGAATTTCATTGATTTGAGGGAGAGGGTTAGCATCACCGATTGTTTTTTCGTTCAAATTTCTATAATCAATCACCATTCTCCATCTTTTATTTCCATGGGAGTCCGCTTTTTTCGGCACAATCCACAATGGAGAGCTGTACGGGGAGAGCGATGGTGAAATAACATTGTTATTAACTAAATTGCCCACTTGTTTGGTAATTTCATCCTTGTGCATGGGTGGAAAACGATATTGTCGAGTGAAAACCGGTTGATCGTCTGAAGTCGTAATTTTATGAAAGAAATCGGGAACAAAATCTAATTGTTCATCAGGTAACTGAAAGAGATCGGCGTTATCTTCGATTATGGAGTCTATGCTCTCTTTTTCTTCTTCATTTAAATTTAAAGAAGAAGAAGAATTAAAGAATTAAAGAATTAAAGAATTTGCAATATTGAATAGCCAGGTTTATTATTGCCGTTACATGAATTTTTACAAGTAAATTCGACTTCGGTTTCATTTTCGATTCCTTCGGGAAAAGCCTCATAAAGATCTTCGATATTGACGAGAGAGGTGTCTTCTAGCTTGTTATATTCTTCGATTCTGTTACGTCCAAGTAACAAAATCCAATTTTAAATTTGCCCTGTTTTTGACCTTAGCAGAAGCTAATCAATCGGGGATTTGGGCACGAAAGTTTGTCAGAATGAGGGGCCAAGAATTGAAGATGTTTCCCTTTATAAAATGTTAGTTAATTGATTCTCTTAGATTTTGGTTTTAAGACGCCCCGGATCATCACTGAGAATCGTGATATTTATTACACAGTGTCTAGTCGTCCGGGTAGTCGGATGAATAATATTCGTCCGGACATGTTTATCAAATGATATCCGCTTTATCCGGACAAGCAACAAGAGGTTGCTTATTCGTCCGGACGAGCTTTTAGTCTACGAAATATCCGGACGAGTAGCCACAGCCTATTTATTATCCCTTTAATTTCTCTAAACAGAACGGACGACGGGGATCGCCATCCGATATATATTTAGGATGAAGAAATTTTATTGAGTACTCGATTGGAGACAATTTATATGAAGTTGTTACGTCCCGGGAGAGGGGATCGTTAAATTCACGGAAGTTTAGATCCCTGACCGCGGATTTTAATATCCGAATGATATTTGCGCTTACTATAATATTTTTTTATTTGGGTTTGATGATGTTTGGGTTGGTTTGAGGTTGGATTTGATTGGATTTGTTTGGATTTATTTGAGGTTGGATTTGATTGGATTTGTTCGGATTTGTTTGAGGTTGGAGACGTTTGCCGCTATTACTGAGGGTTTGATGCCTCAGAATAAATTGATGATACACAATTTTTCACACACATATGATTGTTGGTTTATTCACTAAGATGTTCACTTATTTTTTATACTTTAACAGATTTGTTGTTTTGATGTCGAATATGTATAGTGAGTTATATTATTACAGATTTGTTGACTTAATGTCGAATATGTATAGTAAGTTCTATTATTACATATTTGTTGACGCTTCTGAGTTTGATCAGACCGGAGTTAACGATTTAAGGTTGACAATGATTTAAGATGATATTGAATTCTTAGACGATCGACACTCGTCTAATTGAACTCGCGAACTTGACAATTCTGTGTCGCGGTTATATAGATTGAGACTATTCGAAGAGATGTAGAGTCTCTGAGGTTTCGGTGTTAACTGACTATTCTAAATCTGTTTTTTATGGTCCTAAGTTTGAGTTCTTTGTAGGACTTCTGGGGGTAGGATGCTGTGGAAGGGACTGATTTTGTTATAGTTAAATTAGAGGATTGGCTGAAGAGTCGTTAATTTGATGTTGCTTTTTTGTTATTGGTCGAGTTAAGGGGGAGACTTTTCCGGATGGTGATTGGAAGAAAAGTCGTTATGTTTTTCTTGGAAGATAGCAGGATTGCTCTACTTTCAAGTGGTTGCACGTGCGTTCTTGAGATTTGGAAAAGTGGGTTTTTACGACTTAAGGCGTATGGGAACGTTTGGCGTTTTTGGAATGGTATGATTTTGAAGTATTAATGGATTTATGATTTCCTGGTGAAACCGTGTTCGTGAAATTTGAGATTAGCAGATGAAGGAAAAGCTGTTTTTGAGTTTTAACATTTGGCGACAGAAAGTCGGGTCTGTAAAGTACGTGTACTTGGGTTTATAGCTTTTCGTAGAAAAAATAAGGGATGCTGTGTTTTTGGGATGACTGAAAGTCGAGTGGTGTTTAGAGGACATGCTGCGTTTATGAGTTTGAAGGAAATATGATATGAGAAGCTGGTATATGGAAAAGGACTGTGTGTCTCTTTATATTCTATATATTAACGTTAGAGAGTATATACTATTTTAAGGGTATATACTCGATTTTACGATTATGCGATTAATTATACGTTCTTTATCGACGAATGATGGTGTAGGCATGAAAGTGTACCTTCTGGTGGTACCTGGTTAGGAAGGGTAAATTGAAAAAATTTATGGGGGGCCTAGCGTTAGGCTAGGACGTAACAAAGTTACCACCGGAGGTTTGAAGTTAACAGCCTCAAGGTATTCTTCGGTGTAATACCCGTGGTCGTGTTACGTCCGAGTAACAACACTATAACGAAGTTGTCCTGTTTTAGACCTTAGCAGAAGCTAATTGGTCTGGGATTTGGACACGATAGGATTGTCTAATTCAACGGGATGAATTTATTATTTGTTTTTAAAATTCCCTCAGAGCCGTATGGGAACCTTCATCACCGGGAATTTATTCTTTAATTATTCCTTCAATTTTCCCACGTACAATTCTCTACGAGGGTCGTTGATGGGAATATATTTTGGGTGGAGAAATTTTATTGAATACTGAATTGGCTTTAAAAGGTAGCGAGGCTCAGTTGGAGGTTGGTACGAAATATTTTGTAAAAACTCCTCGGTATAATAACCGTGGGTTTTCTTTCGGGAGTACCCGTTATATTCCGCGGTGATTTTACGTAGGTAGTTTTTCCTACCGCCGGGTTTACCCACTATAAAGAGAAATAGAAAAGGGGTAAGATTAATTTTACTCAGAGAAAACTGGTATTGGTGGATTTAGGAATGCGGGTTAATTCGCGGAGGACCGCGCTATTAACCCAATGGGAGGAGGAAGAATAATGCACGAGGTTGTCCGCGCTGCACTATTCGATAAAGGAATTTTCAAGAGCACGAGGATGGCCGCGCTGCTCTTGGTCGGTGAGTAAAGGAAAAGAAATTCGGAATTCGCGGTGGGCCGCGCTATTCTGAATTTCTGTAAAGGGAATAGCGGAAGTGTTACCAGAGTACGAGGAGGTCCGCGCTACTCTGGGTGGATTTTTGAACTTACTTTTCGAATTTTTGTTGTGGTAGTGAATTGATTTATTCCTCCGGACCCTTTACAAAATTTTTCCTTACTGACTAAAAATGACAATTGTTGGGCTTTTTATACCCGTGGAAAGCGAGGGTGGTAGAGGGTGAGTCTTTTGGGATTGGTGGTTCACCGTCTCCCACCCTTTACAGTTTTGAATATTGAGGGTTTTTGCGGGGGAGGATTGTCTTAAAAGACAGTCCCCTTAGTCTTAGGTGGTAGGTTTTCTGTGGGGAGGGGAGAAACTTCTTATTCCGGGGTCCTACACCCCTTCCTACTCTTACTCTCAGCCGGGAGCTGATAGTGCGCTCCTGCTGGAGTGGGGAGAGCTGTTGGCGTTACGTACGTGATGACGTAACAGTCGTTACCCCGAGAATACCCGTTGTATTCGGCGGTAATCTTTCTTAAATAGTTTTTTCTTCCCCCGGGTCTACCCACTAAAAAGAGAAGAAAGTGATTCTACTTTTAGATTGTTGTCAATAAATTATCAAGGTACGATATTCTATGGAAACTGATTAGGATTTGAACTAATTCGCGGTGGGCCGCGCTAGTAGTTCGAGGAAAGGAAAAGAAGTTCAAAAGAAATTAAACTTCTTCTATGGCTTTATATAGGAAAACGGAGCACGAGGTGGTCCGCGCTGCTCCGTTAGGTTGAGTAAGGAAGGAAGAAAATTCAGAGTACGAGGTGGTCCGCGCTACTCTGAATTATCTTGTAAGGAGCAGGATAGAAATGAGAATACGAGGCCGTCCGCGCTATTCTCCAGGGATGACGAAAACTTACTGATGATTCTGTGATGGTTAATTCATTTTGCAGCTCCTTCCAGAAAATATTCCTTACTAACTAAAAATTACAAAAATCGGGCTTTTTATACCCGCAGAAATTGAGGGTGACAGAGAGTGAGTCCTCGTCATTGGTGGTTCACCATCTCCCACCCTTCACAGGGTTTGGTCTTACATCCCAGATGGGGAGCCTAATCTTAGAGGTTGCCCCATAGTCTTAGGTGGTAGTCTTAGTTTTGGAGGGAAGAAACTTCTTATTTTTAAGGGTCCTACATCCCTTCTCTTGGTGATAGATATTTCTAGTGCACAGCGCCCAGGGCCTGCATCAAGAGTGGGGAAGCTGAGCGTTGCATCACGCGCGAACGCGATGACGTAACAATTCTTACAATTGGAACTTTTATCAGGATGTCTTCGAGATTTGAATTATGGATTATTAGTTTGGTGATTCCATTTTGCGTAACTGCAACGGCTTGGCCGCAATAAATGACCGCGCCGAGATTGAGATTGGATATGTACCAGATTTTTACTTCCGGATTTTTTACTCGTGCAAACGCGACTGTTTTTGATCTTTTAGCTAGAAAAATACTGTGACAATCTGTAAACGGAAAAGTTTGATTTCCCCATGTAATGAAACGTTTTGACCAATCGAGTGACGCTTTGTTTTGGGAGAGAAATTCTGTGCCAAGTAAGGCGTGTTGAGGAATCGAAAACTCGTCTCCTACTATATGAAAGATTGTTGGTGTACCGCTGACCTTAGCGGTTATCCAACCGAACGTATCGACGGGTTTTCCCGTGATACCATTTAAGTGAATTTTCTCGCTTTTGTTTATAGATGAAGGATCGGATACGACAGAGATTTTCGCGATATTAACTTCCGCACCAGAATCGATTAAAAATCCGGTTAAGCCGCACAATTGTGGGCAATCAAGAGTGACGGAAGGCGAACGTTCAATATCCTTTAAGCAGAGGTTGATGGCTCGCACTGGCGCGCCTCCGCTAACTGGACAGGGCGTGACTTTTCATCCTCCAACGACCCCTGTTCCGTTGGGAGAGGATTTACGTTTTTTGGCTGATCTGCTAATTTTTTATAACATCGTTCTTCGATGTGCCCCATTCTGTCGCAATAAGTGCAATGAGGTTTTTGTCTATTGCGGTTATCTCAATTGAAATTATTATTATTCCGGTTGAAATTACCGGCGGACCTGTTATAACGATTATCGTTTCCCTTCGGACGTTTTTCAGGGAAGGCTGTCCAACAATTTTCCGGGTCATGTCCCGGTTTGTAACAGTGATTACAGAGAGGCTTAGACGCGAACGCGGATCTAATATTTCGCGGAGGAAGAGGAGGACTTGAAAATTTTAGAAATCTCTGATCGGTTGCGATTTCTTTTTCGATACCAATTGTTTTCGCGAAGAGTTCTTCGAGATCCTTGTAATGTACTTGTCGGACGCGAATTCTAAAGTCGGGCGGTAAACCCTTAATAAAGTTGTCCATTGTATCGAACTCACACTGAGCTCGATGCGCGGGGGTTAGAGGTCCCCAAATTTCTTCATCCATTTCGAGAATCGCGAAGTGAATGTCTTTTACCCGACTAATATATTGAATCGCGTTTTCTGACGGATATTTTATTATCGTTCCTAATTCTCCACGATATTCATTCACAGATTTTGAGGATCCGAAAAGCAATTTGACTTGGTCAATGAATTCTTTAATCGTATGGGAATTACCGTCCTCGAGAGCGTTTGGGCGTTTCCCTTTAATTTGTTTTTTAGGAGTAGAAGGAGGTTCGACTCGTGATGACGATCAAATTTTTAAAGTTTCTGAACCCGAAATTTTTTTCTAAGTCCCACGATTTTCTCTAAAGGGCACTTTTTTCGGTCTCGCCACGAATAGCTCATTCGATAGAGAGTCGAATAAAACACGTTTTTAGATTATCGTGGGAGGAGATTTTTTTTTTTTTTCGAAAAACTTCCAAGTTCCAAAGTAATAGGGTCAGGCTCTAATTGTAAATTTACTTTTCGTAATCTTTGCATTAGTTTATCTATTCTTTACCCGTGTTCATCTAAATTTTTTGCAAATACTATTATATCATCAAGAAAAACAAACATTGAAATACCTTGTAAACCTGTTAAAACTGTATCTATTAATCTTTGAAAAGGTGCTGGTGCATTTTTTAAACCAAAGGGCATACGAGTAAATTCGCAATGACCTTGTGGTATTGAGAATGCGGTTTTACAACCGTCTTTTGGATCCATTTCAATTTGATGGTATCCTGACGCTTAATCGAATACAGTGAAATATACTGAACCTCCTAATTGGTCAAGAATATCAGTTATGTTCGGTAATGAATATTCGTCTGTTAGTGTTACTTTATTTAGTTTTCTAAAATCAATGACTACTCTCCATCTTTTGTTTCCTTTGGAATCGGGTTTTTTTTGCAACAATACAAACTGGACAGTTATAAGTGTTACGTCCAAGCAACAAAAACCAACATTAAATTTACCCTGTTTTTGACCTTAGCAGAAGCTAATTAATCGGGGATTTGGGCACTAAAGTTTATCAGAATAAGGGACGAAGAATTGAAGGTGTTTTCCTTTATAATTTGTTAGTTTATTGGTTCTCTCACATGTTTGCTTTTAAGACCCCTTTGATCATGACTGAGAATCGTGATATTTATTATTCCTTTAATTTCTCTAAATAGAACGGACGACGGGGATCGCCATCCGATATATATTTAGGATGAAGGAATTTTATTGAGTACTCGATTAGGGTCAAGTTATATGACGGGACTACCGAAGGTTTGAAGTTAACAGCCTCAAGGTATTCTTCGGTGTAATGCCCGTGGTCGTTATGTTACGTCGTAGCCTTCACGCTAGACCCCCATATATTTTGGGGGCAAAAGAAAAATCTTGATAAAAAGGAAAGATCGCGTTAGACGATATTTACCATTTCACAATATCTCAAAAAACCAATCATCATCTTCATCAGATGAACATGAGGACAATCCTGTCCACGTGGTTCCAGTAGACACAACTCAAAAACCCATCACAAAATCAAGAATCAAACTACGAAATCTTAGGACGATATAAATCCAGGGGATCACGTGTCCCAGCAACCCAAACATCTGCCGAACAGACGGTTGATGTTTTCGTCGCCTCAAAAAACCAAAAAACACCCGAACCAAGAGTAAACAGAGAAAGCGACACAAACCTTCCTAGCTCAACCCCCTTAATGACCAAAACCTCTCAAATTAACTCCATGTCAAAAGGAAACAATTTTCATCGTAATCTCGCACAACAAATCCTTGAAAAAAGAAAACCTAACTCAGCCTGCTTCACGGCGTCCCCTCCGAGACGTGCGAGAAGAAAGATAGAAAACATTACGAGCTCTCTCGCGGCTGAACAAAATTCAGATCGTGAAAAAAACTCGAGTTCCCCTTCAACATCAAAACAAGGAAAATTACCAAATCCTCCTCAAGACCAAGAAACCATTCAAAGAATCCCAGTAGAAGAACCTATGGAAGTTGCTTCCTCAAATGAAGAAAGTAATCCTCCTAAAAACACAGAAGGTTCTGTCAACAAACAAATCGAAATCCCGAAAACTCAAGTAATACCTGAGGTAACGCCTGAGGTAGCACAAACAACCAACACCGAAATTCCTTGGAAAATTCCAAAAGTACCTGTTACGTCCCGAGAGAGGGGATCGTTAGGTTCACGGAGGTGTTGATCCCTGACCGCGAATTTTGATGTCCGAATGATATTTGCGATTACTATATTATTCTTTGATTTGGGTTTTATGATGTTTAGGTTGATTTGTTTTGGATTTGGTTGGATTTGTTTGGATTTGTTTGAGATTTGAGGAGGCTGTTGCTGAGGGTTAGATTTCTGGAAATCACAATTGAATGATGTCAGAATTTACACACAAATATGATATTTATTCACTTATAATTACACTTGGTTATGGGTTACACTTGTTTCGGTTTAGTCGAGTTATTAATTATTTGACACTTTCGACGTTTACAGGTTTTTGGAGTATATTAAGAACGCGTTTTGATTTTATATAATCTTCACATTTACTATTATTCGGAGTTTTAGCTATTTCGATGTTGTAAATATGATTTTTGGTTGAGTTAGATGATTTTAGGCAACAATTGTATTCGTTGCGATTTTAGACGCGAACACTTTATAAGTTCGTCGAGATTTAGAGAGAGAGACTGTTTTATTGGAGTTGTTCAGTCCTCAAGATTTCGGTGCTAACTGATTATTCTAATTCTGTTTTTTGGGTCCTAAGATTGAGTTCTTTGTAGGACTTCTGGGGGTAGGATGTTGTGGAAGGGACTGATTTTGTTATAGTTAAATTGGAGGATTGGCTGAAGAGTCGTTAATTTGATGTTGCTTTTTTGTTATTGGTCGAGTTAAGGGGGAGACTTTTCCGGATGGTGATTAGAGGAAAAGTCGTTATGTTTTCTTGGAAGATAACAGGACTGCTCTAATTTCGAGTGGTTGCACGTGCGTTCTTGAGATTTGGGAAAGTGGGTTTTTACGACTTCAGGCGTATGGGAACGTTTGGCGTTTTTGGAGTGGTATGATTTTGAAGTATTAATGGATTTATGATTTCCTGGTGAAACCGTGTTCGTGAAATTTGAGATTAGCAGATGAAGGAAAAGCTGTTTTTGAGTTTTAACATTTGGCGACAGAAAGTCGGGTCTGTAAAGTACGTGTACTTGGGTTTATAGCTTTTCGTAGAAAAAATAAGGGATGCTGTATTTTTGAAATGACTGAGAGTCGAGTGGTGTTTAGAGGACATGCTGCGTTTATGAGTTTGAAGGAAATATAATATGAGAATCTGGTATATGGAAAAGGACTGTGTGTCTCATTATATTCTATATATTAACGTTAGAGGGTATATACTATTATAAGAGTATATACTCGATTTTACGATTATGCGATTAATTATATGTTATTTATCGACGAATGATGATGTAGGCATGAAAGTGTACCTTCTGGTGGTATCTGGTTAGGAAGGGTAAATTGAAAAAATTTATGGGGGGCCTAGCGTTAGGCTAGGACGTAACACCGCCCTCCTTCAGATTGAGCGTCTCGCTCAACGAAATTTATATTCAGAATTGAGAGTTTAAAATGAATTTTGTGACATCATCGTTTGTCGATTTACATTGTTTTGAGGTAAGTGTTAATAATTAATATCTAGGTAAGAGTGCAAATTTGGTCTTTTTTTTGATTTTTTGTTTTGATTATTTATACGGCTAATATTAGTAATGTATGAAGTTGAGTAACTAAATTATTCGTACATAGTTTTTGAGATTTTTGATTTGTTTTTTATAGCATTTTTATGTGAGCAATTGCTTATTTGCAATTTGTTTAAACATTTTCCTTAGAGTTAAGTTCTTAATGCTATTTTCATACGAATAGAGTATTGTTAGTTGAACATTGTATATAGGTATGTATTTTGTTCTAGCATTGAAAGGGAACGGGGTATTTATGTTTGCTTGTATATTCATAGATATAGGTTTTTATTTTTGTTGAGAATATTCTGCATACAGTTTTTTTTTTTTTTTTTTTTTGAATATTCGAATACATTTTTCCTTATGTATAGTGTAAGCTATGCTGTACTTTTGTACCTAAGTCTACTCTAGAGAGGGTTGTAATATTTCCAGAGTTCGATGGGTAAAAGTTTTGAAGAGTGTGAGTATGTGTGAGTTTTATGGCATTTTTAGTGTGCTATTTTCGCTCTGTCGTAATGAATGATTTTACGTTTTTTGTTTTCCAGCTCGATTTCAATATCATTCTGGTCTGAGAACGTTCGTGTTATTTCGTATGGACCTTTTTGTAATTGTCATCGAACTTTCCTGTTTTGGGGTTCTTTACTAAAAAGATTTTATCACCTACTTTGAATTTTACAGGGTTGACTTTCTTATCATAATGAACTTTTGATTTTTGTTTTGCAGTCTCTAAGTTGTTGTGAGCTAATTTGCGTACTTCTTGTAGCTGTGTTGCTAGATTTTTTACGTGATCATCGTACGTGAGTATTTCATCCATGTATGCAAATTGAGAGGGTAGACGGGCTTCTCTACCTAAGACTATTTAGTAGGGTGTGAACTTCGTACCTTCGTGTACGCTTGTATTATAAGCGTAGGTGGCGAGTTTAAGCCATTTGTGCCAGTCTTTTTTATTGGTATAATGCTTCAGATAATCCGTAAGGACTTGATGGCTTCGTTCGAGGGAACCGTTCGATTGCGGGTGAAAGGCTGTAGATTTTATTTATTTAATTTTTAGGACTTTTGTTAACTGTCTCATGACACGGCCAATGAAAGCTGCTCCTTGGTCGGTCAAAATGATTTTTGGACAGCCGAACAAACAGATGAAGTCCGTTACCAATGCATAGGCGATCTCATTAGCGGTCGCACTCATGAGAGGGATTGCGAATGAGAATTTCGAAAGATTATCTTGTATGGTGAGGATAAAACGATGATCTTGGTCTGATACCGGTGTTATCGGTCCAACTATGTCCATAGCGATCTTGTCGAATACGTTGATCGGAGTGCCGGTGAGGACCATAGGTTGTTTCGTTTTTATTCTAATCAACTTTCTTCTTTGGCAACTTTCGCATTGTCTAACATAATCTTCTACCTGTTTTTGAGATTGTCCCAAAAATATTTTTGACGAATTCTGTTGGACGTTTTCGTTACGCCTTTATGACCTGCAATCGGGGATTCATGGCATTCTTTTATTATACCTGTCTATCCTCGAGTGGTGGTGTTATAATCTCGTCTTTGCAAATCTTAATCTGGATATTTGTATTTACGAAAATTTCGCGAATAATGTTTTTTATTTTGATCCAGGTTGAGCGGTCAAAATTGTTTCTTTTTTCAGAGACTGTTGCTGATTTAATTTGGAGTTCTTCCATTTTTGTTTTTAAATTTTGAATTGACTTTGTAAAATTTTCTTGAATTGGAGGTGATAAATCGTTTCCTTGAATTATTAAAGCGAAAATTTTCTTATTTTTGTTTTTTGTGACTAGTACTTGACCTACTTCCAGTTTATCAGAAGGGGTTAACCTGAGTAGACCTAATTCTATTAGTCTTTTCCCGATTTCGTTTGAGACTGTACCGTCGGCGGATATAAAGCATATGTAATTATCTTTAATCATCTCGAGATTGTCATTTGTCTCGATAATATTAACAACGTTTATATTTGTGTTGTCGTTGTCGATTGTTGTGTTGTTTGGAGTTCCTTCAGTGACTACAGGAGGAGTATTATTTTGTGGGGGTGAGATGATTCTTACAATCGGTGTGAGAGGATAGTTCGGTTGTGGTGTTTCATTTTCAGAAAGGGAATCCCTGGCTATTTCCTGCTCGTAAGGAAAAATTTCGTACTCCGATGGTACTTGAGCTTCCTTTTCTGATGGTATAGAGAAGAAATATTCTCTATCACTTCATCAGAAATCGATTTCGCATTAACAATCAAAGGAAAAACCTCAGTCTGCGGTTATAATCTCTTAAGAACAGAACACCCAAAACTCTTTATTTCCGAAATAACTATCGGAGACAGCTTCCCGTCAAAACAAATATCAGTAATAAACATGGACATATTCACCTATGTAAACGCAAAATTAATATACGTAGTAAAAAACATCGGGAATCAAATAACAAACCTTTATAACAATGTAATGAAACAAGAATGCGAAATTGAGAAACGTGTACTCCGCAACACCCTAGGATTTGCCTCATTCGCACCCGCAGAATTCGTGTACCATTACATGAACAAACCCGGATATATAGCACACGTTGCAGGAGAAGTAATTCGTTTAGCAAAATGCGTACCCGTTGACGTAGTAACAAGAAAAACAAAAGAATGCTTCCAAGAACTACCCATAACACGCGGTAACCAAACACTATTCATGATGCCAAGAACCAGAATAATATCGCGAACTGGTCACCAAATCGAATGCAATTCATTCTTAGCACCCATGTACCACATAAATAACAATTGGTACCAATCTTTACCTCAACTAGCCCAGGCAGTAGCCTCTGACCAAATCCCAGCAATTACAAAACCAACATGGAAATTTGTCACACCTGCGCATCTCGCAGATAGCGGAATCTATACGCCTCAAGACCTAGAAAACCTACGTACAAGTATCATGTCCCCCGTAGAAAGAACAGCAGTTCTCAATACAATCGCACGCGGAGCAACCGGAGAAAACACAGTAGATCAGGGAATACCAATAACACATTGGGTTAACGAAGAAGTCATAGAAGAATCTGTAAAGAAAATCTGGGGAAAAATGCATTCATTTTTTAATACAGTCGGCACATTTAGCACAACATTAATAGGAATATGGGTAACACTCAAAAGCATTAAATTCGCATTTGACACCTTAGTACATGGCTATGCCCTACATACGATCTATGGATGGAGCATATGGCTCATTGGATCAATATGGGACTCAGTAACGAATCTCCTTCTCCATCTATCGAAAAACTCCGAAAACACTCACACTCAAACGCCCGCACAGAAAAAAGATAAAGAAAATACACAAAACTTACCCCTACAGGAGGTAACTCAAACAAACTTACCCCTACAGGAGGTAACTCAAATACACTTACCCCGACAGGAGGTAACTCAAACACATATACCCAATGCGGATAATACCAACCCAGAACGTCTTTACCCACCATGTCCATTACCCCATGAGGTAACGCACACACCATCGGTATGGCAAACACGAAACCATACTGTCGGTAAAGAGAACGTGTAGAAAAAAAATCTTTTACCATACATCAAAACCTTTTTACCATGCTTGAAAGCGAAATTCCACAACGAACCGGGATCCTTCCACCCCGAAGTCAAGCATTCCAATAACACAAAGCCTATCTTAACAGGCCGACATTTAACACGCGCAAACAATTGATATATTAAAACTAATATGTCATATTAAAACTCGAACTTTATTAAATAAAAATCAATATATTAAAATTTCAATAAAAAAAAATTTTTTTCCGTGATATACTAAAATTGAAATATTAAAAGATAAAATTTTAACATTAGCTGAAATTCAGAAGAAAAAAAACTTAAAAAGGAAAGGGAAAGGGAAAACACATAAAACAAAGAAGACAAATTAAATTTTTTTACATTTATTCCTCCTCCCCTCACTGAGAGGAGAAGGCTTTAAAAAAAATACAATACAAATATAAAATTCTCCACCCTTCCTTTTTCTCCGTCTCTCTCTTCCCCGTTTCTCGACCTAATAATTAGGGTCGTAGGCCGAAAAGATCCCCTCAGGCGACGACCAGGCGGGATGATCCCAATCGTCCTCGGGATGTATTTGGTCACATCTCCCCTCAAACATCCAACGAATATCAAAAACGTCGAAACCCTCGTAATCCTAGAGGGTCCAGGGTCGACTACTGCGACGAACATTGCGCTTTTTGGCAAAACCCCGGAAAAGGACGCGCTGAAAAACACAAAAAAAACGAAACATTATAACTCAACACAAAAACAATTTTTGAACATATAAAACACTTTTTTTTTACAAAACAAACTCACCGTAAAAGCCTCCTCGTACTTTCGCACCAAGGATCGCAAGATCGCCTCCATTTTTATCTTCGAAATAAATACAGGAGGTAACTCAAACAAATTTACCCTTACAGGAGGTAACTCAAATACACTTACCCCGACAGGAGGTAACTCAAACACATATACCCAATGCGGATAATACCAACCCAGAACGTCTTTACCCACCATGTCCATTACCCCGTGAGGTAATGCACACACCATCGGTATGGCAAACACGAAACCATACTGTCGGTAAAGAAAATGTTTAGAAAAAATCTTTTACCATACATCAAAAACCTTTTTACCATGCTTGTAGACGAAATTCTATAACGAATTGGAATTGCCTCACCCCGCAATCAAACACTCCAATGACAAAGAGCCTATCTTATCAGGCCGACATTTAACTCATGCTAATAATTGATATATTAAAACTCTAAACAAAAGAAAAAAAAAGAAATTTCATAAAATATTAAAATCAAAATATGAAAACATAAAATTTTAACATTATGTTAAAAAATCTACATATTGAAATAATAAAAAACTAAAAAAACTTAAAAAGGAAAGGGAAAGGGAAAACACAAAAAACAAAGAAGACAGATTTAATTTTTTCACATTTATTCCTCCTCCCCTCACTGAGAGGAGAAGGCTTTAAAAAAAAATACAAAATACAAATATAAAATTCTCCACCCTCCTTTTTCTCCGTCTGTCTCTTCCTCGTCTCTCGACCTAATAGTTAGGGTCGTATGCCGAAAAAATCCCCTCAGGCGACGACCAGGCGGGATGATCCCAATCGTCCTCGGGATGTATTTGGTCACACCGCCCCTCAAACATCCAACAAATGTCAAAAACGTCGAAACCCTCGTAATCCCAGAGGGTCCAGGGTCGACTACTGCGACGAACGTTGCGCTTTTTGGCAAAGCCCCGGAACAAAACACGCTGAAAACAGAAAGAAAAACGAAACATTATAAATAAAACACAAAAACACTTTTTTTCTCACAACACATAAAACAACTTTTTATATAAAAAACAGCTCACCGTAAACGCTTCTTCGTACTTGCGCACCAAAGACTGAATAACAGCTTCCATTTTTTTTAATTTTTTTTTCAAAAAAAAACAAAGTCAAAAAATTCTTTAAAACTTTTAAAAAGCGAAGTGGTCTCCAAGACGGTCGATGCAGTATTGAGAATGATGCGGACCACGATCCTTATCCCGAACATCCAGACAAAGCCGCACTCTTTCTTTATCCCTTGCAACCAATCACCCGTCGAAGACATATAAACAAACATGCAGATAACACCCCCGAAAAACGCAGCGTAGCTAAGCTAGCAATACGAAAAACCTCTGACGAAAAACTTTGAACGTAAGAATATTATCCATAAGAAAATCAATCATAACATTATTCGCAAGAAAAAAAACTATTGTTATTCATAACTATTTCTATTCACAAAAGTGAAAATAAAAAATAAAGAAATTTTTTTTTAAAAAACTCAATTATGTAATCTAAAAACCAAAACTTCAACAATACAAGTTGTTGATTACAAGCAATTTTAAAATCTCGCCTTACTGTAAATCGACAAACGATGATATTTACAATTTTCAGAAAAAAACTCAATTTTTAAATTAATTGAGCGAGACGCTTAATTCTAAAGGAGGGAGGTGTTACGTCGTAGCCTTCACGCTAGACCCCCATATATTTTTTTTTCCACATTAACTATTTCTACCTTATCGATAACCAACCGTCGGTAGACACTTATCAATCAATATTATCATTCGTCGATAATTAAGGAACAGTAGATAATAAATAGAATAATTCAATACTTTCCGAAATTACAATAACTCACAATTATTCATTTCTATCATAATTGTTCACCTAAATAATACCAATCACCACAACGCAACCAAAATCTCTTACACATTCCTTTCCCACGGCAAAAGCCGCACCAAACGAAATACAAAGAGCGAACCTCTCGCAATATTAAAACATATCAGATAACAAACGCATAAACAGGATGTGATTCTCCGAACACTTCCAACTCAAAATCTCGAACTCTAACTCGCAAAAACAATATAACTTGATACCTTTTCATAAATAATCAGTTCGCCAATTCAAAAACAACATGATGTAAAAATCATGCAAACCAAGATTTGCGATTCGCCAACACCTATCCACCAATCCAAAAATCGCAAACCTTCCCCACATCACAAAACTCCAATCATAAAATCCAACGAACATCTTAGCCAATCAGAATAAAAAACGTTAATAAAAGTAAACCCTTCCAATGGACATCCCTCTCTCAAAATCCTCAACAACGAACTCCAGCCATTCGAACTCACAAATTTAGCAATCAGACTTTATCCGAAAGCCAAATCGCACAGTCGAATTCACCGAAATTCTCGAAAGACTCAGAACTTCGAAATCCGTAAACTAAAATCAGTCTGAATTGTTCGGTCATTGATCATAAAATAATACTGAATAATTATAAGTGCGTGAACTCAAACATTCAACGGAAAGTTATAATCATTATAATATTGTATCATTTCATTACTTTTTTCTACTACAATAAAATTATATTATTCATTCAAAGTGTAAACGAGAGTGAAACTGTGAATTTGATTAACCCTCATCCTCAACTCAGTTAACGAACAAACGCATACATCAAACTTCGAAATCTCAGAAAAATCGAAAATATATTAATCTGTTTACGGGAATCGTGCGGAAACCAAAAGACGATAGCTTTCAGAAATTCAAACATCGCGCTCTAAATCGGCAATTCCGTACATTCATCCAAATCTCCCACTTGGGACATAACAGTTACCCCGAGAATACCCGTTGTATTCGTCGGTAATCTTTCTTAAATAGTTTTTTCTTCCACCGGGTCTACCCACTAAAAAGAGAAGAAAATTGATTCTACTTTTGGATTGTTGTAAAGGAAGATTAATTGTTTGAATTGAGTCCGGGTACGATACTCTATGGAAACTGATTAGGAATTGAACTAATTCGCAGTGGCCCGCGCTATTAGTTCGAGGAAAGGAAAAGAAGTTCGAGGTTGTCCGCGCAACTTATTCAAGGGTTTTATATAGGAAAACAGAGCACGAGGTGGTCCGCGCTGCTCCGTTAGTTTGAATAAGGAAGGAGGAAAATTCAGAGTACGAGGTGGTCCGCGCTACTGTGAATTATTTTGTCAGGAGCAGGATAGATATGAGAATACGAGGGGGTCCGCGCTATTCTCTAGGGATGACGAAAAACTTACTGTTGATTCTATGATGGTTTCTTTATTTTGCAGCTCCTTCCAGAAAATGTTCCTTACTGACTAAAAATTACAAAAATCGGGTTTTTTATACCCGCAGGAATTCAGGGTGACAAAGGGTAAGTCCTCTTCATTGGTGGTTCACCATCTCCCACCCTTCACAGGGTTTGGTTTTAGATCGTAGATGGGGAGCCGTATTTTAGAGGTTGCCCCATAGTCTTAGGTGGTAGTCTTACTTTTTGGAGGGAAGAAACTTCTTATTTTGAAGGGTCGCTTCTCTTGGTGATAGAAATTTCTAGTGCACAGCGCTCAGGCCCTGCACCAAAAGTGGGGAAGTTGAGCGTCATCGTGTTTACGCGTGACGTCACACGTCAAAGTTGTCGTATATAAAAAATCGTAATTTTCTTGAACTTACCGTATTAATATGCTAATAAGCGATTCCTGGTCCATAGAATTGCCCTCCAGACTCTTTAAAAAACTGGTTTTCGCCCAGATGTTCGAGACTACGGGCTGTTCTGGCCTCTTTACTTGAAAGTGAAGCGCGCCTGTTTTGTCGGGTGACGAGTTCTTTATCGACGCTCTTGGCGAAATTGTTGCATTGATGTCCAATTTTCAAATCTAGTAACTGCATGGTTATCAATTTTGCACGTAGCCTTCATTGAATATTCCTCGAGCGATGTAAGCAGCAATTTCAACGATTTTAATGACTGAGTGAAGGTGTTTAGGTGTGATGCGCCACGCAGTGGAATTGAACGACGCATTCGTCCATCCAAATACCTCGTTAGCAGCTCGTCCTTTGATAATTCTTCGTACACAAGACGAATGTGCTTCTCAACATATTCGTTAATTAGACGTGGTGGATGTTTAAAGGCAGCCAGGGTGTTTGTCACTTCAGCTTTGCGCCACTCACACCAGCTTTCGGCACCTTCCAGGCAATTGTCGTGGCGAGGTAATTCATCTGTAGAGCAATAATGATCAAATGTCGCCATTATTGTATTTCTCATACCTTCTACAGAATTCAAGTTTCTTCGAATCGCCAGACCGTGATAAATTGTTAATTTTTTTTATTAAAATCTAGGTGAGCCGCTCCTTTACACTGAGCTTCTCTTGTTTTCTCTTGTTGCGGAAACGAGTATCAATGCGCTTTTGTACATGTTTCACGCACTCGTTTATGGTCACTATGCACTTGTCGCCGTATGAATCACTGTTGAGGATGCCAAGAAATGTTTTGGAATCGCCGTCGCCAATGTAATTACTATACATTCCTCCAATTTTCTCGATGGACCTTGAGAACATTTCCATCATCGAATCAACTTCCATTTTCCCGGCCGAACCTGCGTGATTCGAAAAACAATTTTCTTGATGGTTTTCATACCAATTTTCAAATTCGTCGTCGTTCAATGTATTTTTCTTGATGGCACAGGTATGACAATATCCGCTTTTAACGTCGAGATCGATCACTTTGCCACTGTAGTACCCAATAAGTGTAGTTACACCGTACAATGAATTATATCCACGTTTCTTCCAGGATCTATCGCCCGAAACTTCCAAATGGTCAGTTGGTCTTTCATTTTGTACGTTAAGTTCTTTTTCCTCTTCGACAGCTTTTTTGCAGGCACTCTCAAACATTGTTTTTGATGCTGTATACAGGTGTTGTACGATTTTGCTGAGCCTTGAAATATATCCATAAGGCCACAAAAAATGTTAATGGCTTCTCGTGCGACACCTAAAAGCCTCATGACGAACACAATTCTTCTGTTGATTTTGTAGCCGGTGTGAATGAACGGTCCGCATTGAATTTCTCGTTTACCACATTTACATGACAAAACAATTTTGAATCCTAGACCTCGATGGCCGCTTTCGGCAAACGTTATTCTCTGCTTACACGAATTGTAAATAACTAGCTCAGAAATTATTAAAAACACAGAGACAAACTCGTTTATCCGATAGCAATGAGACCGATAAATTATAACATCGTCCGTAGTCGCTGACGCCAATTTGTTTTCACTACGGCTAGTATTAGCTTCTCCATCATCCGATGACGAAACATTATGAAACTGATTGCCGTGGAATCTGCGCTTCGGTGGCTTTCCAGTGCGTTCACTTTGTTGATTTGCGCAGTTTCGGATAGCTCTGCATGATTTCAAGATGTTCACAATTCACAAGATGCCGAAAGACAAATCAAAACTGAACTTAAATGCGAAATGTAGTTTTGCTCAAGCCGACGCAGCCAGTTCATATATACTGTTATAATACATACTTTTATCCCTACCATAGCTCTATAGAGACCTT
The DNA here is from genome assembly GCA_948107755.1 of Campoletis raptor. Lineage (NCBI taxonomy): Eukaryota > Metazoa > Arthropoda > Insecta > Hymenoptera > Ichneumonidae > Campoletis > Campoletis raptor. Next base: position 2,557,880 of record OX403624.1, read on the forward strand.
CTACGAACAGTTAAGTGTCTCGAAGGATCGTTAGTCTCTTTGGATTATAATTCGTACAATAGATCGCGGGGCGGAGCGCACGTGCTTCGAGCGATCCGGCCGCTCGTATACCTGCTCTACGTTTGCTCACTATTTCTTCTGTAACTCCGAAAATATTTCGAATCTGCTTCCGAAATTTTAGAGACACATTCTTGGATAGTTTAGGAAGACATTTATGCAAAAAAAATCGATTTTGTGAAGCCTCTAAAGCAGGCTCTCCCTTCGAGGTAGGACTTTCTTCGTTTTTATGGCCAGTATGACGTTGTTTACGTCAAATAGCAGCGCATTTATATATGACATGAAAGGTAATATATAAGTGATTCGATTTTGAGTTTGTTGGAGTTCTTTAATGTACTGTCCTGTTTCAGTGGCTAATTTTCAAATAATTGTAGTTTGCATATGAACCCAAGTTTTTATAATGTTCGTTGAATTTGTTACATTCTGAATATTATCGTCGATTCTCATTAGATCATCGTGAGTCGGAGTTCTATATAGACATTTTTGAATTTTGCCAGAAAAGTTACAAAGTTCTCTTTTGTTCCTTGTGGGAGCTGCCATAATGTAAGCGAAAATTAGATCTTTATTCTTTTCCTTTTTTGTCACTTCCTACATGATTTTTCCTGAGCTTTGGAGCGTGGTTATTACTTTATTGCGATTTTGTACTGTGTCTTTTATATTATTGAGTTCCAAGAATTTAGTTTGTAAATTGTATATAATTTCATCCGCGTGCAAACAGGTATATCCGTTATAAGCAGGTGTTATCATTCCCCATATTTTGTATGGTTTGCATTTTCGAATATTGCATGTAATTCTTTTTGTTTTCTCTACCGTTAGATCTTTGTTGAGGAAATTATCATCGTTCAGTGCTTCAGAACTTAGAATTGTTAAGGTTGTAACTTGTTTTTTCAATTTATTGACTTTTCGACTGATGGACTCTATTATATCTTTGGGTTGGTCAGGCAAATTTTCGTAGCGATGAGCTTGCGCATTATTTTCCTCATAAGCTTCGTGGATGCTCTTAAGATCTATGATTATTGTGAATTTCATTTCTTCACTGTACATTAACACGTATGATCGATATTCTTCTATGAATGAAGTGTTCACAAATGTCACCTGTTCAATGGTAAAAGCGCTGTTAATTGTGGTTAGTGCGATTATTGTCACTAGCAACATCTTCACTACGTTCGTCATCTGAAAAGAATAACTTGATTCTATTTAGATGAACTATTTTCTCTTTATTATTATATAGACTTATCTTTGTGTAATTCTACTACTTCGTATGGTCCTAACCATTCGAGATCTAACTTATGTTTTTTGCTTTCGTTGTGAAGGTACACTTTTTGTCCTACCTGAATGTTATAGAAATCTTTTCTATTTTTATTTGCGTTTAGTCGTTTAGCGGTTTGATCTTGTCTTAACTGCAAACGTTCGCGTGCTTCTGATAGTATAGCGTCATGTGTTTGTGTTCATTTCTTCAATAAATCATCATAGGTTGATGATTTCTTGTAAGGTAGACAAGATGGTCTGCTGAGCTTTCTATTGAACGCTAACTCGTCAGGTCGATATCCAGTTGCACTGTGAATTGAACTGTTATATGCAAATGCAAATGCAAATGCATTTGCAAATGCTATCAATTTCAGTATATCCTTCCTGTCATCTGTTGCGTGGAAACGGAGGGAGACGGGTTTAGGATCGCCTGGAGATAGCCAAAGGATTGGCTAATCAAACACTCGCGAATATTTATCGAGGATAATTATAATGTTTATTTAGGCTCGTAAATATTACACTCGTGAACTATTGTTACGATTTTATATAAAACAAACTACGTTGCTACTCTACTGTTCGCAGCGTAAATTAGAATAAAAAGGTTTTCGTCGGAAACCGAAAAAATGAGTCGCGCGGAGTCGACCTACTTACACGGGACCTCGCCCAATACTGCCGCCCTTCCTTGCTCGGGGCCCTACCGTCGCTGAGGCTTTTCTAGCATTTTTTTAAGAGGGGGAACGTTTCCTAGGAGACAAGGCGTTTTCCCACGTTAGCCTAGGCGACAGCCAGGCGCCGACCAAATGTTGGTTTTAGGTAAAGTGCATTCCTTAGATAGGGCAGCAGCACTCACGAGCCCTATGCGCCTAGCATGCTAAGATACACTCGTGAGTCGCGCCACGTTAAGAGGGTCGCTTGCACGTAGTCCGTGCGTGGGAGCCTCCATGTCCACGAGCTCGAACGAAGCAGAGTCGTTACTCTCAACACATCAGTTTGTCCTTCGCACATGGTTTTTATTGATTCTTTAAGGAGAGAGTGCATTCTTTCTATACTTCCATTACTTTTAGGATGAAAAGCGGTTCTAATATGCGAAATACCGTGTAATTGCTCTAAATCTTGCATCAATTTTGAATTAAATTCTTGACCTTGGTTTGTTAAAAAGACGTCAGGGGTTCCATGGATCATTATAAAATCGTCATTTAATATCTGAATAATTTCCGAACTTGATTTCGTTTCAAGTGGGTATAATATAATGTATTTATTTACACAATCTTAAATGTTGAGAATATACTCGTGTCCTGATCGTGATTTTTGTAGTGGGCCAAACATATCTAGAGCTACTTTTTCGAAAGGTTTCTCAGGTAACTCTGGTACTATGGCTGGAGCCAAGATACGGTTTCTAACGGCTTTAAACTTTTGACAGATATCACAATTTCGGATATAATTTTTTACATCTTCCTCGAGATTTTCCCATTCTCTATGTTCTTTTACTCGATGTATGGTTTTAAACTCTCCAAAGTGTGAGCTAAGATTGGTTCCATGACTTTCTGCGATTATTTTCTTCTTGTCGGTATAGTCGGGTTCTTTAAATGTTGAAAAACAATATTCGTATTGTGTTTCGGGGTCTTTACTACTGAGAGATCTTAGTATTCACAAGATCCCTTCTTTGTCTGCTTTAGTTACTAAGTCGTCTGAAAAAACTTTGACATGTTCAGTGCCTTTCATTTTATTCACTGTTAATTTGGTTCTCACTTTAATAAGGACCTGATAATATAAACTCTGGGGTTTATTATCGGTCGGTGGGTTGATTTTTATCCAGTGTATTCCTTTAATGTTAGGTTTTTTTTTCAAGAGATTTCCTAGATTGTTTGGGTTATACAACTTGTATGATGAAAATTAATGGTAATCATATGGCAACTCGATATCTGGTTCGGTTTCACTCTGGTCTAAAGATTTATCTTCATTGATTTTGGCTTCATCGAGGGTTTGTAATTTTTCCTGTGCTTCCGTGTCTTTTGATCTTAAATTATAATTTATTTGATCATAATTGTAAGGGGTTACTGAGTCTTTTGACATGGCAATTTTTTGGCAGTTCCATATGTGCTTCTCTAGATAATGAATCAGCTACCGTGTTATGCTTTCCTTTTAGGTATTCGATTTCGAATTCATATTCTTCAAGTTTGAGTCTCCATCGTAATAATCTGGATGCAGGATCTGGTTTGTTAGCTAACCATTTTGAGGTTTGATGGTCGGTTTTTATGGTAAAATTTCATTTATAGATATTGTCTAAACCTTTTAATGGCCCAAACTATAGCTAAAAGTTCTTTTTCTGTTGTTGTATAATTTACTTCAGCTTTATTCAACGTTCTTGATATACAAACACAAGGGTGTCATTCTTGTGATAAAACAGCTCCTAATCCTTGATTTGAGGCATCAGTTGTCAATACAAATTTTTTGATATAATGTGGGTAGCTTAATACAGGATCATTGATAAGGATATTTTTCAATGTGTCGAACGCTGTTTGGCACTTGTCTGTCCATTCTACTGATTTGCTTTTATCTTGCTGGTAAGTTTTGGTTAGATCAGTCACGGGTTTGGCTATAGCTGAGAATTTCGGGATAAACTTCCTATAATATCCTGTGAGTCCTAAAAATGATTCGACTTGCTTCGGTGCTTTTGGTATCGGGAATTCTTTTACGGCTTTGCATTTTTCTTCGTTTGGTTTTACTCCGTTAGGTGTTATGACATGTCCTAAGTATTCAAGTTCAGGTTTCACATATTCACATTTGTCTGGTTGCAGTTTCAAATTCGCGTCTCGCAATCGATTGAACAGTATTATTAAATTTCGATTATGTTCCTCCATGGTTTTTGCAAAGACTATGATATGGTCTAGATAAACAAAACAAATTTTTCCTATTAATCCGCTTAATGCTGTGTTCATCATTCTTTGGAATGTTGCAGGAGCATTTTTTAGCCCGAAAGGCATTTGTAAAAATTCAAAAGTGCCCTTGATTGGTACTGAAGGCAGTATACTTTCTTGAATTTTATTCCATTGGTATCTGGTGAAATCCTGCGCTTAGATCAAATGCGGAGAATACTGATACTTTTCCTAGATCATCTAAGATATCTTCTATTACGGGTAAAGGGTATGAGTCCTGAACTGTTTTTTCATTCAACTTCCTAAAGTCGATTACCGATCTCCATTTTGTTTTACCTGACGCGTCTTTCTTTTTTGGTACTATCCAAACGGATGCGTTAAAGGGAGATTGAGAATGTTGGATAACCTTTTTCTTAAGTAAGTCTTGGACTTGTTTATCAACTTCCTCTTGATAAATTTTAGGTGGTCTATAGGATTTTATATTGATTGGTTTTGTAGGTTCATCAATTACGATCATATGTTCTGCTAAGTCAGTGCTTGGCGGCTTATCGTCGTCCAGTTCAAATAAGTCTGAATAATTCTGTATAATTTTCCAAATATCGGATTTTTCCTTGTCGTTTTTTAAATGTTCTAATCTCGTCTTTGTTTTTAATTCCTGAATCCTTTTGTTACTGTGGTTAATTTTGTTCGTTAATATTTTCGGTTTTACCTCAAAATTTTTAATATTTCCCGTTTGAAAATTAATATTCTTTTATCCTTCGTTAGCTAATGAGATGTTAACAATTCCTTCTTTTATGTGATGTATACTTTCTTCTTGAGGCGTTGTTACTAAAACGGTCCCTTTCTGTTTGTCTACTTGTACTGGAATGGTTATAAACTGTCCAGCAGGTACAGTGAATTGGGAAGATTCTATTTGTTCGTATTTTCCGTTCATTTTTATTCTGTCTCGCGGTAAATTGATTATCATGTCATTGTTTAATATAAAAGAAGTTCCTATCAAAGCGTCTTCTTTGATTGGATAATCGGAGGGAACTATGTGAAATTTATCGGGTTGATTTCTTAATTTCCTGTGCATTTACTAAATGTCTGTCTGAGTGTTCTGTTTGTTTTCCATTGAGTATTAAAATTGTTTGGTTTTTTAACAATATTTTTCAATTTTATGAGGTGCTCTTTGATGATATTAATCGATGCTCCCGTATCAATAAGTATTGTCAAATTTTTAAAAACAGTGTTTTCGAATTTAATTTTGGTAGCGAACAGATGCCTTTTGTCTATTGTTGAGATTGTCACGTCCGGAGAGGCGTGAAGGAAAAGATCGGGTGTTTGAACGTCAAGCGGTAAACGTTATGTCCCATATGCTTTTCCCTGCAGTTTATACGCAGAGCGTTGTATATAGATATACTCCTAAGAGTATGGTGGGCGCACGCCGATAGACCTCGAGAAGTCTCGCCTTATCTTAATTGCGACTTGAGGAAGGAAGGTTTATCTTTAAAGAATTAAGAAGTTTTTTATATGATGTAAGCACTCTTTAATATAAATGATATGTTAGTAAATACAATTAGAATGGATAAAGAGATCCTAAGACTCTTTGTACATTCGTTGGATTAAAATGTTAGTTGAATATAATCTTTGAATACAAACTTTGAAAATAAAAATAATAGGTACTTTACCGGAGAGGTGTCCTTTGGTATTCTTTGGTTTTGTAGCTTACTTCTATTCTTTGGTGTGTTTGTTATTTTATCGGAAAATATTCTAAGTTGAATATCGAAATAAAGACTTTAATAACTTGACTGCTGGACTAAACTCGCGTTCTTTTACAAAGGATCCGGAGTTGACCAGAGTTTAATTGTATAAGACGGCTAACCGAATGACTATTCGAACTACTGCTAACAGTATACACGCGACTCTAGGTACGGAACGAAAAAGCAAAGCGCGATGAAAAATCACGGCTTTTATAAAGTGAATTTAGGGAAATTGGTGGGGAATTGATTTTGGCAAAACGGGGATTTTTATGATCTTGTTTTGTTGACCTAATTTAGAAAAATAGATTTGGTCAGTGTCTTAGTGTAGGAGTAGTGATAGCGGCATAGTTTCTATGGTGTGATTCTTGAGGCTGGGTAAGATGTTTATGTGAGTTGGGGAAACATGAGCGTTGGGTCGTCGTGTGCGTCGCGTGCTGGAATTATGGCCTAGCAGGTCAGAGGTTGCTACGTAGTGTCGGCTTATGATGCCTTACTTAAGGGAAAAGCCTTAAGTATTAACTTTATTTTAATTGTTAAAAATAGCAACATTTTCGTCGGTTGTGACACCTCCCCACTTAGAATAGACATCGTCCTCGGTGTCTACCAATTTATGCATATTGAATATTTTTAAATAGAATATATGCTTGAATGGTGAAAATAGAATTAATTAAATTTTGCTTCTCGTTGCCTGATGTGGATTTCGTATCTTAGGATAAAATTATAGGAATAGGTGTAGAAATTGTTTTGGTAATACAGGATTATAGAAAATTTGTGACCGTATAATAGATTAACTATTTCTCTTTCATTGGCTTTAGACGGCAAAATTAGCGATGATATTGGTGTCTTTTATGAAGATGGCTTGACACAAGAGATTTGTCGATTGCCTTCTTTTTTGTTTATGTCACGATGTTGATCGACTTGATCTGTTTGGGTTATTATTCTTGTGATAATAACATGTTTTTCGATTGCAATTTGATTGCATTCGAGAAGCCTGTGCCATTTGAAATATGAGGTGTATTCACAAAGGGTAATACGGTCTAGGTGTCTTGGCAAGAGAGTGAGGGATAAGTATTGATACCGTATCCTTTCATTCACGAGAAAAATAAAAAGAAATTGATTTGGAGAATTCGATATGCATGAATTTCTTAACCTAGTGTTAGTATAGAGTGCTTATTTTTCGTATGTAGGGATATATGTATGATTTCGCAAATGTCATGAAGGGTCAGACTTGTGTGGAAGCATCGTGTATGAATAGTGGTCGAGGTGTTTGCGGGGGTACGTCGTAGGCTTATTCAGGTCCCGGGGTCGGCTGTGGTTCTTCTTCCTTCTGGTATGTGTAATTTTCTTCGTCTTCGTTAGGTTGTTGTGTACGGCTTTTGTTGATGCATTTGCAGGCTAGGCGGAGTAGGTACCCTCGGAGAATGTAGGTTAGCAGGATGATGGCCAGAAGAACTTCTCCGTATATGGTTGTTGTGGTGTATATCTCCTGTCTCTGTTGCTCATGGTCTTGTATATCAACTGCTAGGAGTGCTTCTTCTATCTCTTTAAGAGAGGCGTCGAATTTCGGAGTCCCTGTTGATTTACGAGTTGCAATCGTCGGGACAGAGGTTTGTTGAGTGATTTCTTGAAGAGGTTTATATTGCGTGATGTTTGGTACTAGTTGATTTACGTCCAGGTTTGATTCGGCGACGGATATTTCCTTGATGGTGTCTTCTAATGTTTGGATTCCAGATATCGTAACGTAGTTTGTTTTTGCTATGCATCCAGGTTTTAATTTGAGTATTCCAGTGTCCTTGAGTTCAATTATTATGGCTGCTTCGTAGTCACATAATATCTGTATCTTTTCCGGTTGTGGTTGTGAGAATAGCCAGCCAGACATATTGTCCAACTGTTTCCAATAGGATGTTTGTTTCTTCACAACCTTTATCTCGCAATCTATGTATGATTGGTATCCGCCGTCCGTCAGTAGCATTAGTTCGCAATTGTGATGAGCTGATACCTCGAAAATTGGATAATTTGGCGAGCATATTTGATAGTTCCGCAGGTGTTGACATCTGGGAAGGTCGTTTTCCAATACGAGAGCATATTTATCTGTTTCTCTTGATATTATGATGTGTGAAGCTCTTGGTTGTACATAGGCTGCTCCTTAAGTATTATTTCCAATTATTTGCGGGATTGGGAGGGGATGGAGTTTGTATATAATGAATTTGGTGGGTTCGAGGAGTGGGATGTGCATGACGATGATTATTTTCTTGTTGTGGTAGGAGGCGGCTAGGCGGGAGATTTTTGATAGAGCTCCAGAATGGATTTCGTCGAGTGAAATGGGGAACAGATATCTATGGTGTGATTCGATAAAACTTTTAATTATGAGCTCTAATGTAGTGGGATTTAGTAGTTCTGGGTGAAGGATTCCCATTTTGATGGAGTGGATGGCATCTACTATTGCTCGAAGGCTGGAGAGGTATGAGTCGGCGATGTTGCCAATGCTGTTCCATCATTGTATCACGTTTTCTGTATATACGATAGCGTTAGCAGCATTATTGAACATATTGGCTAGATCGGTCCAAGTTTCGTTATGTCTTTTCTCCATTTCGCTCAGTCGGTCGGTGATATCATGTAGTTCTGATCGTACAATGTGGGTTTGATCCTTCACGATGATTGCCATTTTTTTCTGGTCTCGATGTAATTTGTCTATTTCATTATTGAAGTACTCGGCGTCGTCGGCGGTTAAGGTTCCAAACAAACTTTTACTCATTGTACCGATGAATCCGAATGGAACGCTCCTTTTGATGGTTGGTTCGATTCCTTTTTGTTTACGTATATATGTCAAGTATTTTTCGATGAGTATATTCTTGGACGCTAGACTTTCTTTGTTTATGTATGATTGGCATCTGTCTCCTAAATATGGTTTGCAGGCGTATTCCATTACTGGTACTTCGGTGAATTTTGGCTGGGAGTTTTCGGATGGTTCAAGGTTTATTGAAGTTGTTAAACGCCACTCGGTCCGTGTAAAGTGAACCTCGTGTAGTGGCTCGTAGTGTAACCCGGCCCGGTTGGTGATCTGTTGAATGTCATGTGTTGGAGAGGCCCAGGCCTCCCAGTGGACAAGTGCGAAAACAATAGTAGTGACCTTAACCCTTTCAGTCATACATTTTTTATCTGCACCGATTTCGATGAAAATTGGTACTCGGGGGTTTTCGGGGTCGCTGATTACGAATCCGGCATTAGGTTTTCAAAATTCAAAATGGCGTATCCAATATAGCGGACGTGAAATTCCAAATACTTATTGATTCTTCTAAAACTTTGTACTCAGGGGTTTTCGGGGTCGCTGATTACGAATCTGGCATTAGATTTTCAAAATTCAAAATGGCGGATCCAATATGGCGGACGTGAAGTTCCAAATACTTATTAATTCTTCTAAAACTTCGTACTCAGGGGTTTTCGAGGTCGCTGATTACGAATCTGGCATTAGATTTTCAAAATTCAAAATGGCGGATCCAATATGGCGGACATCAAGTTTTATATATCTTTCTGCTCAATGATTTTGCCTGAATTCAGTCATTTGGGGGACTTTGGAATAGCTGATCACGAATCTGAAGTCATAACTTTATAATTTCTAAATCCAAGATGGCAAGAGCCATCTTATCTTTCTTTGTATATATTCGTGTCTCTCTCTTAGCGCTACCCGGAACTAACGACGAGGACGTGGAGAGCATCTAATTCCACTTTTTTGTTTGTTTTTTTCTGATTTTTTTTGGTTTTTTTCCTGTTTTTTGTATTTTTTTCTTTTATTTTTCATGTTTAAAAAATTTTTTTGTCTTTTTTCTTTTGTTTTTTTGTGTTTTTTTTTATTGTTTTTTTCTTCTACTTGTTTTTTTTTTTCAATATCCCTATTTATGATAGTCAGCAAAACAATTTTTGACATTATTGAGGCATAAGGGTACTTTACATATTGTACACTTCCAGTGCGATCTTTGTTCCGCGTTTTTAGTGCTACAATGAGCACAACGTTTTCGGTTGGAATCATACAGCGGCATATGTTTCGATTCGGCCTGTCTTTTATTTATTGATACTTGTGGTTTACGTCCGCCGCGCGCCTGGGGTTTTGAATCTCTGCCTTTCTTACATTCAATGGATGCCCCAACCAATGCATCTACTAGGCCTAACCTGAAAGTTTTGAGATTTAGATTATCTCAATTCCCCTGTTCTATATAAAGTATATACGCGTTCACAACAGCAGTATCCACAAGGTGCCAAAAAATCCGCTGCCACCACTTTTTCGATTTTCTGTCTCTCGTGTAAGTCGATTTCAACTGGTCTGCATTGTCAACATAGCCCATGTGCTGGTTATAATCTCGAACAATTTTTGGGCATCTGATGCTTGTCGAAGAACCATCTTTTTCCTTTCTTTTTACAGTTGCCATTTCAAGTGGGTCGTGAAAATTCGATAGAAAGTAAACAGCTTTCTTATCCATCCATTTTAACCACACAAGACCATCAGGAGAAGTTTTGTATTCGCAGTCTCCGCTCTTCATGTCTTTGTCAGGTTTATGATTCTTCGGCAGATCTTTTCGATCTTTTCCTGACAGTTCCACAGGCAAATATTTTTTCTTGTTTCAGGGACGTCAAGAGATTCACACTAGTAAAAAAATTATCGAAATAAACGCGATGATTACCCCCTACGATTTCTCGAGTCAAATCGATTACAACTCGCCCACCCAAATTGGTCTCTGGTGTTTTACCTACTTTACCCGTATACACTTGAAATTCACAGACATAAGCTGTCTGATCGGCTCGGACCCATATTTTGAACCCACGTTTTATTGGTTTCATTGGATTGTACTGTTTCAAACTACTCCTTCCTTTGAACTTGACTATCGATTCATCTATACTTTGATTCTTGTTGGGCTTGAAGCAGTTTTTGAACGTTTCATTCAGGCATGTTATCATTGGACGGATTTTGTATAATTTATCGTAACATGGATCTCCCTTACGTGGTTCTTTGTCATTGTCATTGATATGTAAATGACTCATGATGAAGGAAAAACGATTGAACGTCATTATAGAACTGATATATTGATCGTTCAGTTGAGGATTTCTCGACCAGTAATCTCTGAAAGATGGAAGTTTTTTTACACCCATCAGGATATTTATGCCTAGAAAATTTAATAATTCTTGTTTTGTTATTAAACTTTCCTTTCTAATCTGCTGAGTGATATAGAGATTACTGTGAACAAGTATATGTTCCAAAAAATCTTCTGGAAATAAACAGAAAAATAAGTCGAGCGGCGAAGTTGCCTGATCTGGAACATTGGGACCACATTCCTTTGAAAATGGTTCGTCAGATCGGTGTTTAGATTTAGTTTCCCATTTGCCGTCCATTTTTTTTACCCTTTCGAATAAAGGTATATCTTCAAAATCATACAAACTTTCGTCACATTCAGATTCAATACTGGAATTGAGGGTATTGCTCAGAATCGATTCATTTGAATCTGAGTTCTCGTCTGATCCATAACTGTCATCATATGACTCATCACTTGAAATTTGGTCAGACTTTTCCATTTTTTTTTTACATACGCGACTATTTTTTCGATCTAGGTTTGTCTCACATAAACATTCGAATACTTATATGCGTAAGGATTTTGATGGACAAAGAATATTTTTTTCTACGAAGAATGATTTCCCCATAAGAATATGAGAAAAATTAGCTTCAGATTATTATATATATAACAAAAGGCAGGTGCACATGGACTTTAGAACGCCGTTTGCTTTTTGGAGTTTAGAATGCCCAAAGTGACCCCGTCGACTAAAGGAGTAATATCGCTATACACATCGATCAGTGCAAAGCGTAGGTAGATAAAGAGGTATAGATGAAAAGCACGCACGCACATATATGTACATATATAATATCATTGATTTTAATTATCTCAAATTTCATCTCAAATTAACTGAAATAGTTATTTATAATGTACATTTGAAGGAATATTCGTGATAAAGTAGGATTTTATGCGATTAAAATTTTTGTTGTCAAACTGCCCAATTAGATCGATTGTAGCGGATCCGCCATTTTGAATTTTCAAAATCGGACCTCATATTCGTGATCAGCGACTCAAAAAACCCATATATACGTATTTTCAGAGGCTTTGGTTCAATATTAGAGCTCTGAAGTGATTTTTTACGAGGTGGGACCGTAGCGGTCCCACCATGACTGAAAGGGTTAAGAGTACACATAAGATTTTGTGCATCAGCAGAAATTTCAAGGTAACAATCTTCGCAAAAAGTTCTTGTATAATCATTTACGTGCCATGGCAATTGTATTGAAACTATTTTAATACATCGAGCGTTAATAAGGCTTCGGTAAAATCCGCGATTCCTACCAGGTACCTTAATGCCCGGAATTTCGTACAAAGAATCCTGTGTCTCTAATTCTTTCCAAATTTTAAGTTCACTTCCGGAAATACACATTTTCACGACGGATTCATATTTATCTGTTCTTCTTTTTTTTTTTTTTTAATTCTTTGTTAATTGATTTAATTGGGTTTAAACTTTCGGGGTTGTTTAGTACTTCACTGTGATTTTTTTTTAAATAAACGAAAATTCTTACCTGTTATGAATGTTTATACGGAAGAACTAACGGAGCGAAGTCTATTTGCTGTGTTTCTTAAATTGGCACTGAACACTTCCCCTTTTTTTTCTTGGTTGATTGCAGAAATGTGGTTTGATTCACTTCGTAAAACGAGTAGCGAGAAAAATTAAAACTTTTAATTTGACGGGCAGAGTAACGTTGAGAAAAATTTTGGTGCAACTGTGTAGTTGATCGAATTTTCATTAGTTTATATAGATGACTAGTCTTTGGTGGGAGGGTAATTAAGATATGAGTGAAGGGTTTATGATTTTCCTATCGGACACTATGTTTTTGGTCCATAGTAAGAAGATCGAGATCGACAGTTTCGTTCTTCGTGTGTGGGTTTGTATGTGCTTTGACTCTTGTGGACATGAGTTGGGCATATCTGGACTGCATGTCACACGAGTTTCGTACGGTTTAGTTTAGGGTCAACGTCTTGGTTTTCTGACTGCAGTTTTTGTCTCTCTCTAATTTATTGGTTCTTGGAATGTCAGTAAAATTTCCGTCTTTTTTTTTTTCAACGGAGAGTCGAATTACTAGGCTTGGCTCTTGCCTTGTGTAATTTCAGTTTGTCTAAATGTTTCAAAATACGTTTTCCGTCTGTTGTTTCTAATATAGCATTGTGTTTATCCAATACTTCGGTAATTTGATAGGGGCCTATGTAACAACTATCGAATTTGCCTCTTTTTGGTTCTTTTATTGCATATACCATGTCTCCTGGTTTAAAATCCTCAATGTGGACCTTTTTATCATAATATCGCTTAGATCGATGTTTTGAATTAATTAATGATCTCGAAGCGAGTTGGCGCATCTCGTCGAGGCGAGATGTGAGATCGCATAAATAGTCGCCGTATGTCTCGGTTTTATCTGAGGGGGAAAAAGCGCTAGGCGTTCGAGCGGGTCTACCGTATATCAATTCGAACAGTGTAAATTTTGTGGATTCATGAATGGCTGTGTTATATGAAAACATGGCAAAAGGGGCGAGTTTATCCCAATCCTCGTATTTGTCAACGTAATGTTTAATAAATTCTGCTAAAACAATATGACTTCTTTCTAATGATCCGTTAGTTTGGGGATGATAACTGGAAGTTGTTAGGTGTTTTATTTTGAATATTTTTGCAAGGTTATTGAATACTTTTCCCACAAAGGATCTCCCTTGATCGCTTAATATAATTCTTGGGCAACCAAATTGAATGATAACGTTTCGAGCTAGAGCATCGGCTATCGTCTCAGCTTTTATATTCGGGACCGGAACGGCGATGCAATATTTTGTCAAGTTATCTTGGACAGTTAAGATATGTCGGTTCCCATTCGGGGTTTCGGGTAAAGGTCCTACCGTATCGATGGATATTTTATCGAATGGTTCTGTTGGTGTATCTGTAATTATCATTGGCTCACGAGTTTTTATACGGGTTAACTTTTGTTGTTGACATTCTTGACAAGTTCTCACGTATTCAGTGACGTCGTCTTTTATGTTCGGCCAATAAAATCTTTCGCGAATACGTTTATATGTTTTAGTAACACCTTTATGTCCACCCACTAAACTTTCATGATATTCTGATATTATATCTTGTCGTATAGCTTCGTCTGGTATTGTTACATTTCCGCGGCAAATTGTGATTGAACATTCACATTCGCTTAAACATTCATCAATTAAATCTGTGATAAAGGAATGACTAAAATTTTCCAACAGATCTCCGGGATTAGACATACGGAGTGTTTTAATTTGATATTTATTGATGGTGTCTTTAACCGTGTGAAGCACTTCCTTAAGTTCTTGGACCGAAAATGATTCAAAGTGTTTGTCAATTAATACTGCACTTAATATTTTATTGTTTCCTTTATTAGTTACTAAAACTTGTTTACGTTTTGGTTTCTTGAATTTCAAATCTTGTGGAAAAATTTTGTCAGTTTCGATCAACAATCGCGATATTGCTGTGGTGAATTCACAGTCAGCAGAGATAAAATGTAAGTAGTTGCCTTTATGATAAGTTAAATTTTCGTTCGTAGTATAAACTTCTAAAGCTTTATCGCTCTTTTTCATATTGGGATAGTGAATACCAGGCGGTATGGTCTGTGAAATGATTTTTCTTGGAGCGTTGAGTGGTATCTCTTCGATGACCTCAGGGTCACTTTCGTCCGATTCGTTTTCCGAATTATTAAAATCTGACTGTAAATTATTTTGAAGTGGCTGGCGGCGTCCGTCATCGCCACTTATCTCTTCTTCGTTGCCGATAGTAGCGGGCGTTGATCTACATATAGGGTGTCGGAAAGTTATCATGGATTCTCTGGTTTTCCCTATTTCATTGTCCGTGTTTTCTGACTCTGTGCAATCTTCTGTCTGTGTTCCGCAACTTTTGTTCATGTTACTATTACCTTGAGCACCGTCCCACCAGTATGGGTCTTTTTCAGGGCTCTCGTTGATTTCAATTATATTTGTATTGTTTACTGGTTCTGGTAAATTTTCAGTATCTGAGGAACGCTATCGTCTGATGTTTCGCTTATGTCAAATGCAAATTTTAATGCGTCCGTAAATCGTCTTAAAGGTGGAGGTTTTGGAGGGGATTTGGATTTTTGGGGCGCAATTCTCTTTTCTGCGAGGCTTGGAAAAGCGCTGTTTCGTGCCGGATGAGTCAGAGCTGGCCCTTGTTATTTGAGCTTTAGTATGAGTTCGTGGTAGTCTTACTGGTACTACAGGGGGAGGTCTACTAATAATCTTTCGATTTCTTACTCGTTCAGCAATTGTGTTCCCAGGTAGATTTGATACTTCTAGCACTGTATCTAAAGGTTTGTTTTTACTGCTCAATGGTCGTCCACGTTTTATTAATGGATTTGGAGCGGTAGCACTGCGAGGAGCTACAGTCGTTGTTTTCTTTGCGGCAGATGATATAGGTAGTACTGTGGCATTTGGAACAATAGGGTTTCGTGAAAGTGCGTCCGCGTTTGAGTTGAATCGCCCTGGTTTATAAACGAAGGTATATTCGTATTCGCGTAATCGTATTCTCCAACGGATTAATCTTTGCACAGGTAATTTTACTGAGTCAATCCATCTCAAGGGTTCATGATCACTAACAAGTGTAAAATGTCGTCCATATAGATATGGTCTGAAATGTAATATCGCGTACACTATGGCAAGACATTCTTTTTCCGTTGTACTATAATTTTGTTCGGCTGAATTTAATATTCTCGATAGATAAGCGATTGGCTTATCTTCTCCTATTTTTCCTTGGCTCAAAACTGCTCCGATAGCGTAATTTGACGCGTCGGTAGTTAATATAAAGAGTTCTTCAAAATTTGGATATTGCAATACGGGGGAAGAGCACAATGCTTTCTTCAAATAGTCAAATCCCTTTTGTTGTTCGGGACCCCATTTAAATTCGACATTTTTCTTTAATAGATCACTCAATGGTTTTGCTTTCTCAGAAAAGTTTTCTATGAATCTTCTATAATAACCGGCTAAATCGAGGAATTGTCGAACGTTCGTAACTGTCTTGGGTATTGGGAAATTATTGACTGCCTCTGTCTTTTTAGGGTCAGGGCGTACTCCTCCATCACTGATTATATGGCCGAGATAAATCACTTCGGTGTTTAGAAATTCACATTTATCTGGTTGAAGAGATAATTTAGCGTTACTGAGTTTATTGAAGAGTCTTCTAACCTTCGCTCCATGTTCCTCTAAGGAAGTAGCAAAAAGTACAATATCGTCAAGATATACGAATAATTCACTGTCTTGTAATCCAAGAAGAACTCTGTCCATTAGTCGTTGAAAAGTGGCTGGGGCATTTTTAAGACCAAATGGCATTCTTGCGTATTCGTAATGTCCGTTAGGAGTGCTGAAAGCAGTCTTTTGTCTGTCTTTGGGATCCATTTCGATCTGATGAAATCCGCTAAGTTAATCCGCTGTCAAGAATTTCAGTAATATTCGGTAATGGGTAAGCATCGCTCATAGTTTTTGAATTTAATTCTCGAAAGTCTATCACCATTCTCCATCGTTTATTTCCCTTCGAATCTGGCTTCTTATGTACAATCCATAAAGGCGAATAATACGGGGAAGACGAATTTACAATGACGTTATTTTCTAACAATTTGTTGACTTGTTTATTTATTTCATCTTTATGAGCGGGTGGAAAACTATATTGTCGTATGGTAACGGGTAGTTCGTCCGTCGTGGGTATAGAGTGTTTTATCTCTGTCGTGGCGGGTAGCTTATCGCCAGGCAAATGAAACAGATGCGGATACTCTTTTATCAATTCAAGTACGTGTTGTTTTTCTTCTGAATTTAAATGGTCTAAACGGAGGCTTTCGCGTATTCGTTGATCTCTATCAATCGAAAATTTGCATGCACTACCGTCGCTTTCAGGTTCAAAGAAATCTTCTGAGTCATCATAATATTCAAATGGTTCTAGATGTTGTGGAGGTACGTCAACTTGGGCGTCCTCCTCATAGGAATTTATTGCATTGATGTAGCATATTCCGTTATTGTTTGTAACTATTGCATTTCCCATAAATATGTTTTCTGGGGTTTGGATTCGTGGGAGGTATCCCGTTTTTAAATTTGAGTTAGATATCTTAATGGGAACTTTCATGCGGGTGCGAGCCCTTAGAATAGAAGATGTTCCTTCTTCTTCTCGTTCTATGTTGCATGCATTATCGGAATTTTGACTTGTCTCTTCCGGAGTATTTTCGAACGGAATAGGGGTTATCGGTTTCGAGGTAGTGACTAACGCGTTATGGTGGAAAGATATTTCTGCCTTTTCGTTTAAAAGAAATTCGATGCCTATTATTCCGTCGGCGGGAATGATAGTGTTCTCGTCAAGCACTTGAAATTTTGCTGGTTTATCAAATAGAGTTAACTCTGTGGAACCCAACGTAGAAATTTTATCTTGTGTTATACCTAATAGATTTAGAAAATCATGTGTGGCTATTATGCATCTGCGTTTTAATGCTTGTAATTTTATTATATTTATGTCGGCTCCTGTGTCTATTAGGAAACGTCCGAAACCTTTTTCGAGTTCTGGGGCTCGTAAAGTGATTATTGGGGAGCGACCTTGTCCGCTGGCCCATCTAACATATCTCCTGCTGTGAGGAATTTCACAGCTGTAGGACGCTGGTTTTGAGAGTCGCTCGTCGATGCGTCCGCTCGACGGGCGTCTTGAGAGTTTAAATGTTCCGAAGCGTTATTAGGTCGAGGAGATATTGGTCTCATGTTTTGGAATGGGTTTTCGCGTTTGTAAAAAGGGTTTTGATACATTGGGTATGATGGCTGGAAATTCTGTGGATATTTATTGTATTGTGGATACATAGGTGGACCGTAAGGATTAGGAGGATAAAATGATGGTTTATGGAAATTATTTGGCGGGTAGCCGTAAAAGTTTCTTTGAGGTGGATACCTATTAGGGAATCTTCGCGTTGGATTATTTTCGCGTATCGGTCTCTGTTCACGAGGCGGGGTCATATCACGACGAAACAGCCTTCTAAAATCTGGATTTTTATTATCAAAATTGTTTTCTCTATCTTGGAAAGATACTCGACGAAATTCGTTATTATTATTTTGAGGTGATCGGTTTTGTTCAGTTTGGGTATATCTTAACGAATTCGAATTTCGAGCATTTGCTCCTTGCGTATCTCTTTCTATGCGTTGTACGACTTTAAGCGCGTCTTCGAGAGTTTGAGGATCTTGAACGCTGATGGCGTATAATAAATCATCTGATAAGCCTCTCTTAAATGACTCTAGGGCTACTCCATCGAGCATGGGTAGCATTTGAGTTGCTTCTTCTTCTGTAAATTTGTCTGTCAAAGCGGCGATTGCGCTTGCTCTTAATCTCTTTATCCGTGTGTAATGATCTAAAACACTTTCATCTCGTCTTAATCTGACGGCTTGGATTTCAGCACAGTAATATGGATATGATTTCTTTGGTGAAAAACATTCCTTTAAAGCTTTCGATAAATCTTCGATTGAATTTATTCTTTTATCAGCAACCGCGTCGCGAGCTGTTTCTTCAAGTTTGGAGCAGACTCCTTTGAAAAATGAATTTTTGAGGCCTTCAGGCACAAATGTATAACCGTTTTCTACGTCTTCAATAAATGATTTAAGGGGCATATTTTTGCCATTGAAATTGGGCACATGAATCAATGCCTGTTGTAATGCCATACACTCACCCATGCTTATGAACATAGCATCTGTAATATTTCGATGGTGGGTTAGATTTGCAATATCTCGTTCCGCCATCTTGATATAATTTGTTAATTTGTTAGGTTAGTTAAAATTTCTTTTTTCAAACGGCAATCAATTTCGGCACTCAGCGTACTAATAGCTATCCCACCGCTGTCACCAAATTTTTATCTGTCACGTCCGGAGAGGCGTGAAGGAAAAGATCGGGTGTTTGAACGTCGAGCGGTAAACGTTATGTCCCATATGCTTTTCCCTGCAGTTTATACGCAGAGCGTTGTATATAGATATACTCCTAAGAGTATGGTGGGCGCACGCCGATAGACCTCGAGAAGTCTCGCCTTATCTTAATTGCGACTTGAGGAAAGAAGGTTTATCTTTAAAGAATTAAGAAGTTTTTTATGTGATGTAAGCACTCTTTAATATAAATGATATGTTAGTAAATACAATTAGAATGGATAAAGAGATCCTAAGACTCTTTGTACATTCGTTGGATAAAAATGTTAGTTGAATATAATCTTTGAATACAAACTTTGAAAATAAAAATAATAGGTACTTTACCGGAGAGGTGTCCTTTGGTATTCTTTGGTTTTGTAGCTTACTTTTATTCTTTGGTGTGTTTGTTATTTTATCGGAAAATATTCTAAGTTGAATATCGAAATAAAGACTTTAATAACTTGACTGCTGGACTAAACTCGCGTTCTTTTACAAAGGATCCGGAGTTGACCAGAGTTTAGTTGTATAAGACGGCTAACCGAATGACTATTCGAACTACTGCTAACAGTATACACGCGACTCTAGGTACGGAACGAAAAAGCAAAGCGCGATGAAAAATCACGGCTTTTATAGAGTGAATTTAGGGAATTTGGTGGGGAATTGATTTTGGCAAAACGGGGATTTTTATGATCTTGTTTTGTTGACCTAATTTAGAAAAATAGATTTGGACAGTGTCTTAGTGTAGGAGTAGTGATAGCGGCATAGTTTCTATGGTGTGATTCTTGAGGCTGGGTAAGATGTTTATGTGCGTTGGGGAAACATGAGCGTTGGGTCGTCGTGTGCGGCGCGTGCTGGAATTATGGCTTAGCAGGTCAGAGGTTGCTACGTAGTGTCGGCTTATGATGCTTTACTTAAGGGAAAAGCCTTAAGTATTAACTTTATTTTAATTGTTAAAAATAGCAACATTTTCGTCGGTTGTGACAAGTTGTACTCTCTTCGTGTGCGTTCTCGTCGTCGCTTGTGGTGTCTGACTACTCTTGAGAAGTATTTACTTTTGGTTGAGGAGGTCTCTTTTGGTTTGTGCCCTTCCGAAAATTTTTCTTTCTTTTTGAACTGTTTTCTTTTTAGTGCTTTTGTTGAAGGGACTTGGTATGCCTCTATCCTTTTTCTCCTGGTTGCAATACCAGAAGGTGTGTCCACACTGCTTACAATAATTGCATTGTCTATCTGGATGATTCACTACCATTACATATAGGAGTATTTCTTTCATTTGATCGGTTGTATTAATGGAGTGGCGATCGAATTTTCGGATGTCGTCTCGATATTGTTGTTCTTCTTCTGTCGCGGATTCTTGTTCTTCTTCTTTTTTCTCGTCTGATTCGTATTCATCATGCTGAGTCGCATGAACATTTGGTTTGTTCGTTAAGGAAATTTTCTTTTTTTCTTCCGATTTATTACCGTATCATTTTTCGCGATTGAATTTAGATTTTTCCGGCCTTCGTTGGATTTGCATTTCGTTAAACATCCGTCGTTGTTTTTGGATGCTTCTTTTGAAATCCTCGTGTTCGCGAGTGGTAGCTTCTGCTTGTGCGAGAGAGTATATGTCCTTTGTTCGCAAATACGCTCGTGTGTCTTCTCGCAGATTCTGAAGGTACGTCTGAATGATGTCCGTATCGGATATTTGCAAGTAGATGGAGATGACTTCATCGGTTGATGTCCTTGTTTCAATTCAAGTCGCTTTGCATTTATGTAAATTCTACGAAATTCGGTGTTGTCTTCTTGGATGGTTCCATTAGTGCGGACGCATGCTGTCATCTCGTTCATGAGTAATAATGATGATTTCAATGGGTTGACTCGCTTTACTAATACGTCCTTCAATTGGTCGTATGTGTGAATATCAACGTTCGATATGCAGCTTTGGGGTCTTCCTTTGATTTTTATGGTTAGTATTTTTTCCAACAGTAACCCGTGTTGTTTTGGTTTTGTCCAGTGTCGTGCTCTATCGACCTTGGTGGTCCACTCCTAAATGTGGACGGCTCCGTCTTTAGTATCACCAGTGAAAATGGGTACGATGTCGATGGTTTTCTTCGCTGGCGCGTTCTGATTCCGTAGCAAGTCGTGAGGTATCGGAACTTTGTGTGGTCCGCCCGGGTAATTTCTTCTGCCATCAGGTTGATTATCGTCCTCATCGTCATCAGGGTAATCATCGTCTGGGTCTCCTGCTGGTAGTCCATTTGGTGGATTGTGTGGATTCCTATCCCTGTTTGGTGGGAGAGAGCACGGTGGCGATGCTTGTCGACGAGTCCGTTGTCTCACAGTTGCTTCGAGATTTCTCATTTGATCGTTCATATTTTGTCAATCTTGTCAAAGTTCTGAGTTTTCTTTCTTTGATGTTTCAATCTCGAGTTTATCCATTTGGTCTTTTGTGATACTTATGGTCGTCATTTCTTGTTGTATTTTTCCCTAAGGTCTGTCCAAATATTTTTTTTTCCTTAATGTGAGTTTGTAAATCAATTTCTTTACTCGGTTCAAATTCTTACCTGATTTGTTCTTTGAATTGTAACTTTTCGTTTATTAGATTTTCTTCCGTTTTTTGGAGTTGTTGTATTTTCTCTCCGAGTTGTTTTTCGAATTAAATGTCGTAATTTTTATTTATTTCATTAACTAATTGTATCTGTTTTTGTGAATTTTGTTCTTGTAGGGCTTTAAACTGATCTTGGGTTCCAATGGATTCTTTCTCGAGATATTCTTTTTGAACTATGATCTGGGTTTGTAACGCGAAGTTTGTCTTTTCTAGCGTCTCGATTTGTTGTTGGTATTTTAACCTTGACCCCTGAATTATTTCCATTTGGTTTTGTAAGTATTTTTGCTCAGTTGTTTGTTTTAATATTTCCCTCTGTAATTTCTGTTTTCCGATCTGAATTTCTTGGATATTGTGTCTCAATTGGTGTATTTCGTCTTGTCGTTTTGAGATTATTTCTTGTTTTTCTTGTAACGTTACCGTTACGTCCCACCCAGTGGTTTTCATCCCGGTCAAAGAGAGAGAACCCTCCATATTACACGTTTTTCGAAAAACCCTGTTAGGTGGAACACTTGGCCTTTTCGAGCCTAACCTCGCGGAAAATTGCTCAGGACGGCCTAGAGAGTGTAATCTCGTTTAATAAAATTAATTACTTCATCTAATTTGATTTTTTTTTTATAATAAGAATGATCCTGCGGATCAATTTAAAAGAAAAACAGATAAAGACAGAAATTGTAGACGTCAAATGTTCGACAAAAGTTTAGAAAACTCGTGTGGTATTACCCCGGTAAAAAAACGATAGTAAAAGATATTAAAACGTTTGATTACTTACCTGGTTCTGGAATCGGCTGAAGGTTGATCAAGATGAATGGAAATTGAAAAAGGTGGCGATGAGGAATAACAAATTAATTTTCACTATTTTCACTGAATAAATCAAAATAAGTATACTGCAGTATGAAAAATAAAATGATTAAAGTTCTTCACAAGTTATTACAAAATTTCTTAACACTGATTTACTTGAATAACAAAGATTAGACTGCTAGTTACGTAAAGGCAAAATTTGGAGCAACTGCACTGAAGAGCGAAAAGAAAACGAATCCCCGGTTATTGAAAAGAACAAGAATGCCCTTTTTCATGCACGAGTGCATGCTTAAATAACACGTCCATATTTGTCTAGGGTGTGGATAGATTCTAACCCTGGCAAGACGCTGGTCGCTCACAGGGCCCCCTCCACCTAGGGCGTACAATTTGTCGCCGATATCCATAGATTTTTCTGTGCTCGCTCGATCATATAAAGACTTTAGCCTAAATCTTAATTATTCGGGGTTTTATTTAAAATTAAGAGAAATAATTCTTGTATTCTTTGCTCTTTCTCCAGAAGCATCCATACATTAATTTCATTCATTCCCTCAAACTATTATAATTGGTAAATGTTTGGCGAAATTCCTCTTAGGGTTCACAATCGTTGTTTCTTAAACTTTTTATACAATTTATCAAATTATTATTTCATTTTTTTGGAAAGAGAATGTCGTTCTTTTTAGTTCGATACGAAGGGCGTAAATCCAAAGATCTTGAGAGACAATGAACGCGACTCATGGTCATACCGACTACGTGCACAGAGCATGACGCAGCAGGGGTACTTTTCCCAAACCCTTGAATAGAGAGTGGTTGTTCTCCGTGTCTGCCGTAGCTCTCATGGTCATTTTATGGCTCCGGATGTTTAGGAGACGGTGACATCGACTCTCTGGACGATTTGCCTAATGTTTTGTTTAAAAGTTGCATTTCGTCGACGCTATTACTAGAGCAACGTCGCCGCAACCCATCTCTATAATGACGGATCCTGAACGAACCTCTTTATATTATTTTACAGCTTTAGACTTTGCATATATAACTCAAGAGAAACTTTTCCATACATGCCCATTGTTGATAACTAACTTATTTTCCTAATCGAATGGCCTGACCCAGGTCATAATATTTTCATGCTTGGCGTTAATTTCAACTCGACTATACAACATAAGGCGCGGATTCCGAGATCTCTAGAGTGACAAAGGCGGAGACACATAGGGCGTATGCACGAATATTTTCCCAACGTAGCGTAGCAAACGTGGTGTGTGTGAGGGTCCCAATACGATTTCGACTCTGATAGCCGAGCACGTCTAGACCTAAAGTGCCTGTTTATTTATCAGCTCTTGATCGATTATCGCCTTTCATAGATTACGATATTATATTTCTGTTGAATATTAATTTTCGGTGCACAGCCCAACTCCTTTCCCGGGAATTACTCGACAATGAGTAAAACGGCGGACGAAGATGAAAATCTCGAAAATCGCGGGACGTAACATTACTTTTACTCATCAGTATTCGCGTACAATACTTGTCGAATGATGTTTCTCGATGTTCTTGAAGTGGCGAACGCTGTTACAACGATCGGTTGTAGACTTTTTGTGGCGATAGATGATCCAGCATACCGTGGGAGTTGGTGTTATTTTCTGAAGGCGTGTCTCCCCTAGTTTTAAGTCAATCCTCTCCGTCTTACGCTCCTACAGCGAATTCTTGTAGATGCGCGGTACGCATAAGTTCCTTTTGACCCTGTTATGTACGCACCGTTGCGTAAATGTGGTTCGGGATATAGTTCGCAGATGGCGGGAGGGTTCTCGTCCGTAGGAACACTGAAGTGTCCAACTCAGAGAGCGCGGGATTTTCGGGTAAATAATAAGATGTGAAAGTTTCAAATCAAACTTAAAAGCAAAATGTATTGTTACAAAGTTTGAGATTGAATTGTTCTCAGGTCGAAGCTCGAAATTGTTCTACGTCTGGAGAAGTATCTCAGTCCAGCCTCGAGTCCTCCCTCGCATCCTTCCAACTCCGGTAAGGATAGGGAGTTGTCCAGGGTGGATGAAGTGGCCAATCGTTTTCCTTCGGAAAAGGCTCCAGGGTGGTGGCCGCAAGCTGATCTCGTGTTGCGGCGTACGTGACTCCGCGAGGTTTCCCACGTGGTCCCGATATTTGTATTGGCACAAAAAAAGGGACAGCGCCTCGAATCCTTTTCGAGTGGCTGCCACGTGACGGTGAGCAGACTCTCGTCTCGGACATCCTTTTCTTCCACAATTCTGGCGTCCAGGTTTCGTCGATTGCTTCCAGACGGGTCATCTGGAGTGTCGTCGTCCTTTTGTCCTAGGATCCCTGTCCTTACCTCTCTTTTTTCTTACTCTCGAGTGACCGTGACTAAGTAAGCTTAACTAACTCGCCTCGCGTCTTCTAATTTTCATCGTGCAATGTCTCTTGAATTACTTGAATTTAACGAAGGCGCGTTACATCGAGCAGGCAATCGATTAATATCGATATCAGCAACTCGATACATAACACCTCCCCCCTTATCTAAAAGGTGTTACCCGAGGTGACAACTTTACTAAGATTTGGCAAATAATGTTTTTACTATACGAATATATTGAAATAGAAGATCCTTTTGTCCTTTACACCTACCGATCCCGTTTCTAAATTGAATTGTCTTTGGTGTTGTCGAGCGGTTCAGGTCTAGTGTATGCCAATTTTAACTTGTTAGTATGAACGATCTTGCTTTTCTTCGAGCTGATTGCTATCTCAGCATTTAAATCGTTTAATATTTGAATTATCTTATACGGTCCTAACCATTGTGCGTCGAATTTTGAATGCTTAGGCTCTTTAAGCAGATATACGTCGTCGTCTATACTGAATTTACGTGGATTTAATTTCTTATCGAAATAGTCTTTGCTCGTTGCCTTCGCTCTGTCTAGGTTCTCTGCTGCTTGAGCTTGGGTCGTAGAGATTTTGGTGAAGAGATCATCGAAATATTGCATGAAAGTGGGGGATGTTTGTTCAAATTTCACGTTGGAGTATTGCCTGGAGAGCATCTCGATCTTCAATGAGATGCTTTTTATCTAAGGCGCTGTTGGCTAAGCCCATTGTTTTTGAGTTTTCCGTAACTCGCTTATATTCTGAACGTTTCAAATTGCGCGATTTCTTTGCTTTAGAAGGAGGCTTCTTGCTGTCCTTAGAAGGACGCACCTCTTCAGCTGCAACTAAATCTGGTATATTGTTTGATGACATGTTTATTGGAGATTGTTTTGGTCCGTCGGATATCCAGACGAAATTTAATGCAGCATTACGTCGTCTTTTCGAATTGGTAAGTTCATATTGAATACAATATAAGGTTTTGGCTCCTTCGGATATCCAGACGATGTTTGTTCAATAGAGAACTCCAAAGGGATGCGAGCTTTCCTGCCAATTTTGGTGAAACATTAATCAAAATCGAACAACACAATATAATACTATTAATAATTAACAGAGCGAGAGATAGTACGAGATGGTCGTACGAGGGTCAAGCGTAATCTGCCTCCTTTTCCTATCACCCCCTTCGAGGTTTTTGGTGGTAGGGCGAGGGCTAGAGAGGGGAATCCTCCAATACCATCTTAGGCACTGTCGCACAAATATCACGCTAGATTCATTATAAGGCGCGACATTTGAGGGCCATAGTGGTTTTTAATTGAGCGAGCGAGTCGAGGATAATTTTCCTGTCTCAATTTCAACCCGATCGGTAAAGCCGTTCTCGAGTTACAGTGATCACCGACTTCGCAAACATGGTTTCCAGAAAAATGAGTTTAAAGTTTTGAGTAAGATTTGCATGTAGATAAAAATTTTTTTTTGTAACTTACATTGAGTCGCCTATTCCTGGGCCATATAGTTCGCCTTCCTGCGCTTTTTTTCCTGCATCTGAAGCCGCCGAGCTACCCTCGCCTGTCGAGTGTTTTCCAGGGATGGCCGGTTAGCTGTCTCGTCTCGAATACAATCTTCGGCCTTGGCAAACGCGTGGGCGTGTGGTCCCAACTTGATCCCCATGGCATCAAAGACTGCTAGCAAACCGTATATACCCTCATTAAAAGTACAGGTAGCGATGTGAGCGGCTATGCTAACAGTAGTATAGCTGGCAGGTAATGTTTTCGGCATGATCTTCCATACGATTTGGTTGAAACATTCGTTGCTGTTCTGCGTAAATCCTGCAATGCACCTTTGCAACAATTCATCGTTTGTGAGATTTTCATAGATAGGTTTTATTGCATCGAAGACTCGTTTCGGCAACGCAGTGTAATCGTGTTTGAAAGACTTCACCTTCTTCTCGGCCTTTGCTTGCTGATATTTGCGCCACGAGTCATCACCGCGTGGACACTTGTGATGCTGCGGTTTCTCGTCGGTTGAAATCTTATGGTAGAGCGTAGCCCAAATGGCATCCTTCATTTTTTTAACGGAATCAGAGTTGTCACGAATAGCCTTGCCAAAATACACAGACAATTGGTCAATCAATTTAGCAGTCAGTTTTCCTTTACCGCCGAGTCCTTTATTTTTTTTTTTTACACGAACGTAGACGGGTGCCCATCCGTTTTTGAATATGACCAACACATTCTTTTTTCGTCACTACAGTTTCTCCATAAGGAGCAGCTGCAACAATGCCAGAGTAAGTCTTTGAATCTCCATCCCCGACTTAATACAAAAATCTCACTCCAAGATTTTCCCACGAACGACGAAATATTTCGATTACAGCATCGACCTCCATCTTTCCCGCACTGCCTATATGATTCGCTGAACAAGTTTCTTTGCGTGCTTCATACCATTCTTCATATTCTTCCGTGTCTTTTTTATCTTTCCAAACTTCACAAGTCTTGCAGTAAGAACTTTTTACAAGTACGCCAAGAACTTTGTCCGTAAAATGTCCTATTAGCGATGTGACGCCAAACAGAGATGAAAATCCGCGTTTGTGCCACGTTCCATCACCGGACACAATCAAATCAGTATTCTTACTTCTACTGTTACTAGAATTCGAGTTCGTCTCTTCTTTAGAAGCCTTCTTCATAAAAAATTGAGCCATACTTTTACTCGCTTCACAAATATGCTCCAGTAATATGCAGTACGTAGATTTAGCGAATCATGGCGGGGAGTCCGTCAATGCACAAAATTTTTTGCACCTTTGTAACCAACGACGCGCATCGCTAATGTGAACCTTCGATTTATTTCAAACGAATGGTTAACAAAATCGCATGACGGTATGTATTGAGGAGTACACTTATCATACACAACACAAATTTTGAACCCAAGTCCACGTTCGCTTACAATGCCAAAAGATATTTTGCTGTTGCGCTTTGCACATGTTACAAGACTCGAGATCGCCGAAAAAACAGTAAAAAAATTGATTATTCTGTAATCAACTGCATCCGTTTTTGGCACATGATATTCGTCCTGATTTCTCAATTTTTTTGGTGACGTACTTGCTCCGCCATCATCAGTTTCTGCAGTTTTTGGATTGAAAAACTGTTTTCTTTTCAAGGTTCGTGACTTATAAATTTGTCGATTTGTCCTGTCTTCTCTCGATACCTTTTTATCCATTTTGCACTGAAAAACTCAAGAAACTGTTCCGAATATAGACATTCGCACGGTTCAACGTTTCGAACCTAATTGCTTCTGAAACAGTATTTCGAACTACAAAGGTCTTTCTCATTTTCTATATATATATATATATATATATTGTAACACGATTTTCCCGACTCGGGTCCATCTGTCCCTTTTGAACTCCTCCGCCGCGCCTCCTTGAAACACGATAACCCGACCAGGGTGTACTGGGCGCCAGGTACGAAGGTACCGCCGGTGGAACCGACTTTAAGTTTGTCCACTCCGGCGCGGATACGGTGGACGAGGCAGTTCAAGGGGGTCACGAGGATTCAGGGTGGTCCGACTACTCAGCTCGACTGAGATACTCAATGGTAGAGGGGGTGGTTCGGGGCGAGAGTAAGGAATCGGGACCGATACAATAAAATAGCCAAAGACTAATGATTTGAGTATAAACAATAATTTATTCAGGCAATTTAGTTTATCAGGCGAAATACAGGTAGTCAAGGCCCGAAGGCAGGTAGTAGGGGCGACTAAATCAGACAACACGAAGCTGAACTCCGTAAAACGCGATTTGAATAAAATAACAAGAGAAACACGTAATCGGATCAATAATAACACGAAACTCCATTAAGCAATGAGGATAACAACGGAGTTAGTGTGCGCGACACTAACTCGGGTAGTTCGATCGAAGTCTAGGTAGCTAAAGTCCAAAGACAGGTAATAAAGTCACTCTAACACGGAAATGAACGAAATAATTGAAATAATAACGGAGTTAGTGTGCGAGACACTAACTCAGGTAATTGGACCGAAGTTTAGGCAGCTAAAGTCCGAAGACCGGGAATAAAGACAATTTAACACGCAAATTAACTAAATAACCGAAATAATAACGGAGTTAGTGCGCAAGACACTAACTCAGGTAATTCGATCGAAGATTAGACAGCTAAAGTCCGAAGACAGGGAAAAGACTGACTTTACATGGAACGGCACATACGAAATAATATTTCGACATAAAAGAAATACGAAAATCAAGTGAAGTAAACGTGAGAACAAAATAATAAAGGAATCCGAGGCAAATAAGAACGAAACAATGCCTAACGTACTTGAGAACGAGTGAGAGAGAGACAGCACGAAAACAAGCCGGCGCGACGCGCTCGAAAACATGACGAAATACGATGGCCTAGTCAGGCCAATTTTATACAATAAAATAACTCAACGGAATTTATTGATAATTCCGTTGTAATTCACAGAACTTTATAATAAAAAATGAAATAATATTGCGAGTCACCAAGGGGACTCGACGGATTCATTGGGGATTCAATAAAACAAAATAATTAGGAAAGAAGGAAGATAAAAGAGCCACATTCTCGCTCGATTATTTCCTTCGTTCGTCCACGCCAATCATAATTGGCAAAAACTCGATAATTTACTCACTAAAAATCTCAATGTTCCGACGAGTCGGAGAGAATAAAGGAACGGGCTTACCGAGGCGAAATTCTCTGCTCACGTGGTAGTTGAAGTGGCTCAGGAGCTCGATGGAACAGCGACTCGGCGTAGAGACACGATTACGAAGAATCATTGTTCTCGCGCCTCGACAAGACTCAGCGCTCTCGTTGTCTCTCCCCACCACTCGAAGACCGCCGGACTCAGTCCTCGCGCCTCTAATGTGAATTAGCCGAAATTCTCGGCTTCGCGATGACATTATTACGCGGGAATCTCAAACGAGGTTCTCGCGACAATCCCACCTCCAGTGGGCTTTCCATGCTGCAGGAGCTTTTCCTCTTGGGGACCTGGCCGATGTCCGACTGGAAGGTGGCCAAAAATGACGGACGTGGACGTGGCCAAAAATGTCACGTTACAATATATATATGTATGTGTGTGTGTGTGTGTGCGTTCGCGTGTGTGTGTGTGTGTGTGTGTGTGCGCGCGCGCGTATCTGCCGCTATCTCCTTACGTTGTACGGCTCAAACACGGCGTCCTTCAAAACTATGTATTTCGGCGAATAATGGTCTGATTTACATGCAATTGGTCGGAAAATACTCGTAAGATATGCTTTTAAGAAATGAAAAAAAAATCGATTTTTTGAAAATTCTAAGTAGACCTGACTCCTTAAGTTATCTTGAAGAGTGAGGAGATAACGGTTCCCTCCTTTTGTTATGGGAAGAGGGCCAACAATGTCCATTTGAACTTTGTCGAATGCGTTTTTTGGGGTGTCAGTGATTCTAAGTGGCTGTTTAGTTTTCATTCTGACAAGTTTGTATTTCTGACAACTACTGCAACCACGAACGAAGTCTGCGATGTCGCGTCTC
Organism: Campoletis raptor; assembly: GCA_948107755.1. Classification (NCBI taxonomy): domain Eukaryota; kingdom Metazoa; phylum Arthropoda; class Insecta; order Hymenoptera; family Ichneumonidae; genus Campoletis; species Campoletis raptor. Next base: position 2,588,057 of record OX403624.1, read on the forward strand.
ATTCCGTCCCAATAGAAATCCTCTCGAATGCGATTGAATAATTTGGAGGTACCTTGGTGTCCTCCCACAATCGACTTGTGATATTCTTTGAGAATCCGTGACTGTTCTGGTTTTGAAGGGAATTGAAGTTCGTTCGAACAAATTGTTATCGTGTATCCTTAATTGGAGAATGTGGACTTGAGAAGATGTTCAGTGTTCTTCCATGGAATTTTACCTAAGTTGTTTCCGAATTTTGCGACGCTACAAGTTACAACACCGAGACCATCCATAAGATTTTTCAAGCTTTTGATACAGAGTTCGACGTTTTCTATTTTAGATTGATCTTGAAACTTCTCCTTAACTACTAAGAGAAAAGTGAAAAGTTTACCATTTGCAAATGTAATAGCTTCACCGACAGTGCTGTCCGTCTGTAATAATTTGTTTAACGGTATTTTCTGTTGAGAAAGCAACTCTTTCCCTGTTTCTGACGATAAATCGTAATCGGAGGAAATAAAATGTACGATGTGGTCTTTTCTCATCGTCAGGAAATCTTTCGAATAGGTGAAACATAAAAAGGGAATCACAAGGATGCGTAAATTTTCATTGCAGCTATAATCTACGTCACCAAGGTCGCTACGAACAGTGATATTCCATTTTTCGTCGTCGCTTCCAGGTTTTCCGTTGGTCCGAGGGGGGGGGGGGGGGGGGGGGCAACACAACCGCAGATGGAGGATAAGCACTCACATCCGGAACCTCTATCTTTATCCGTCGGTCCGGGGGGTGCCCGCAACACGACCTCGGATGGAGGATAAGCACCCATCTGGAAATTCTGATATTGTTCTGGTGTGCCAGCGACAAACGATCAGTAACCTCGTTGAATCCTTGCCCTGGGAGAGAGATACCGCAACTCCCACCAGCATACATGGGATATGGCCTGTCCAAATTTGTCCCTACACTCCCCTGAAGCGGCGGTGTGCATCTACGTACACAGTCGCCGTTCAGCCAACAGGGAAGCCCCTCTGCATTGAGTTTGACCTTGTGACACAGAAGGCGTCTCGTCCTCGTTTGCAGTCTCGTATGCGTCATCGTCACTGTCAGAGTTTGAATCGACTATTTCTATTTCATCATCTATATCCATTTTATCAGAAAAACAGTCACCGACCTTTTCCATTTTCTTCGTTGTTTCCACGCGTGTCAGGAAACACGCTCCCATGAAAGATTCAATATTTTCATTATCCATTTGCAACCCAGGGCTCTTACTTACTTCGAGATCTACAACCGGTGTTTTGTCTGCGCAGACGAGCACTTGTTCCAGTTCTCTCGAGCTAGATCCCTCTTCCCCCATTATATCAGTCTGTTGGGAATCTATAGGAATGGGATTTCGTAACAACGCGTCAGCGTTTGAGTTGATTCTACCAGGCTTATACATGATCTCGTAGTCATACTCGTTTAATTGAATTCTCCATCGCATTAGTTTTGAAGTGGGGTCTTTCGTATTATGGAGCCATACGAGGGGACGATGATCGGTAACCAGCGTAAATTTTCGACCATAAAGGTATGGTCGAAAATGCTTTACCGCAAATACGATTGAGAGAAGCTCTTTTTCTGTAGTAGAACAATTAATTTCGTTATTTTGGACGGTCCGAGATGCGTAGGAGATAGGCAAGTCTTTGCCAATAGTGCCTTGGCTGAGGACGGCACCGAGAGCGTAATTGGTAGCGTCTGTTGTAACAACGAAGGGTTGGCTAAAATCTGGGTACTGTAGTACTGGTTCTGAACAGATATCGTCTTGGAAAGATTCGAACGCTGTCTGGGCCGAATCGTTCCAAAAAAATGAATTTTCGATTTTCAAGAGAAGCGTCAAGGGTTTTGCGATTTTTGCAAAGTCTTTAATAAATCTTCGATAGTTTCCGATAAGTCCCAAGAAATGTTTGACGTTTTTCCTATTTTTGGGTATAGGGAATCTCTTCACCTTTCACTTGTGAGGGTCGGGCTTCACTCCTTCGTTAGTGATAACATGGCCTAAATAATCGATCTCGCGCCTAAGAAATTTTCTGGCTGGAGCGCTAGTCCTGCGTTCTGTAATCGACTCAACAAGGATTTTAGTTTTTCGGAATGTTCTCGTAACGAACTTGCATATATAACGATGTCGTCCATATTGTTACGTCCGAGTAACAACACTATAACAAAGTTGTCCTGTTTTAGACCTTAGCAGAAGCTAATTGGTCTGGGATTTGGACACGATAGGTTTGTCTAATTCAACGGGATGAATTTATTATTTGTTTTTAAAATTCCCTCAGAGCCGTATGGGAACCTTCATCACCGGGAATTTATTCTCTAATTATTCCTTCAATTTTCCCAGGTAGAATTCTCTACGAGGGTCGTTGATGGGAATATATTTTGGGTGGAGAAATTTTATTGAATACTTAATTGGCTTTAAAAGGCAGCGAGGCTCAGTTGGAGGTTGGTACGAAATATTTTGTAAAAACTCCTCGGTATAATAACCGTGGGTTTTCTTTCGGGAGTACGCGTTATATTCCGCGGTGATTTTACGTAGGTAGTTTTTCCTACCGCCGGGTTTACCCACTATAAAGAAAAATAGAAAAGGGGGTAAGATTAATTTTACTCAGAGAAAACTGGTATTGGTGGATTTAGGAATACGGGTTAATTCGCGGAGGACCGCGCTATTAACCCAATGGGAGGAGGAAGAATAGTGCACGAGGTTGTCCGCGCTACACAATTCGATAAAGGAATTTTCAAGAGCACGAGGATGGCCGCGCTGCTCTTGGTTGGTGAGTGAAGGAAAAGAAATTCGGAATTCGCGGTGGGCCGCGCTATTCTGAATTTCTGTAAAGGGAATAGTGGAAGTGTTACCAGAGTACGAGGAGGTCCGCGCTACTCTGGGTGGATTTTTGAACTTACTTTTCGAATTTTGTTGTGGTGGTGAATTGATTTATTCCTCCGGACCCTTTACAAAATTTTTCCTTACTGACTAAAAATGACAATAGTTGGGCTTTATATACCCGTGGAAAGCGAGGGTGGTAGAGGGTGAGTCCTTTGGGATTGGTGGTTCACCGTCTCTCACCCTTTACAGTTTTGAATATTGAGGGTTTTTGTGGGGGAGCCTTGTCTTAAAAGACAGTCCCCTTAATCTTAGGTGGTAGGTTTTCTGTGGGGAGGGGAGAAACTTCTTCTTCCGGGGTCCTACACCCCTTCCTACTCTTACTCTCAGCCGGGAGCTGATAGTGCGCTCCTGCTGGAGTGGGGAGAGCTGTTGGCGTTACGTACGTGATGACGTAACAATATATACAAAAAGTTCGATCCCTTGCAGGCCGGAGAGAACGCGATCCATAAGCCGCTGAAAGGTCGACGGGGCATTTTTCAATCCGAAGGGCATTCGGTTGAATTGATAATGTCCATACAGGGTCGAGAAAGCAGTTTTGTGTTTAGATTCACCTCCTAATTGGTCCAAGATGTCCGTGATATTTGGGAGTGGATATGCGTCGCTTATTGTCTTTTCGTTAAGTGCCCGGTAGTCAATAACCATTCACCATTTGGGCTTTCCGGATGAGTCGGATTTTTTTATCACGATCCAAACGGGTGAGTTATAGGGTGAGTCAGAGGGCTCGATGATATTGTTTTCGCGGAGGCCATCGACCTGCTTCTGAATTTCTGTTTTATGAACCTGCGGGTACTGATACTGCTTTGTGTTTATTGGGGTTCCGTCGGTGGTCACTATATTTTATGGGACAATACTTCGGTAGAACCTAATCTGTCACCTGGAAGACAAAACTGAAATGGGAACTCTACCACCGTCTCCAGCAAACTCGTTCTTTCGATTTCGTTCGAGCTTCCTAAGTCAAGCAGGCTGCATAATTTGGAGAGGCGAATAGCGGCGAAACTCTTATCATCTGTACCTGGATTTCCAAGGCGCGCGGAGCGTTCTAATGGGGGTCGCGTTTCGAAAGCCTCTAATTCTATGGGAGATATAGTGAGCTTAACGTGATCGGTCGAGCAATTTATGGCGAATATTTTTACGCTACCATTCACCCGTGAAGCTAAAACTTCACCTAAGTGTATTCCTGGTCCAGCGTTAATTCTCCGAATATACCCTTCGCTGCAACTTCCGCTACGTGTATTTATGGGAACGTTAATAAGTTTTTTAGTGCGAGGGGGCAGGTCAAAAGACGGGTTTTTGCAAAAGTTAATTTCTTGAGTACCCAGTATCAATTTGCTTGGCAGTTTGTCTCGAAATGCTAATATTGCTTCTTGTTTTGTTAGAAAGGACATGCCCAAGATTCCTGCTTGCTCTATCGGAAAAGTATTTGTTAAGAAAATTGGAATATTTTGTGTAAAAATAAAACGTCGACAAGTCCCTTGTTCTTCGATTAATAGTAATTAATGAACTTTATTTTATAATGATATAAACTTAATGATTACATTTATTTGTACGGATTTCCGCGTACGCGCACATCTCGCCTCTTTTCTTGACCAACTTGTCTGTCTTCTCTTCTCCATTCCCCCACTCTTTTTTGAGCTTCTGCGCCGTTCCATGTACGCGCACCTCACTCAATCACGCACAATATATGAATTCATATATATCAACAGTATTGTCAACTATTTGGAAAATGGTTTTAATGCCGCGTAATCGGGTCGTGATTTCGCCTAACGTGACTATCGTTTTCGCACCTATTCCACTAAGTTGGTACGTTTTGTTCGTATTTACGTATAAGTCCGGGTTTACTGCGCTTCCTTAAATTAAATTTAATTGGGACCCGGTATCGATTAATATCCGTGGTATTCGTGTAAGGCTTCGTTATCGAGTATTATTACGGGGAGTTCGCCTATTGTTTCTCTGACGAAATCGTAATTAACTCGGTAGATTCGGGTGTTGTTTTAATCATCGCGCTCCCCGTTGGGGGTTCGGATTTTCGAGGAGCGGATTGCGAGTTTAAATACCCTGTTACTGCGGCATTAGACCGAAAGTTTTCTTGTTTTTGGTGTCTACCCTTTCTCGTGTAGCAGTCGCTCTCACGATGACCGCGACGTTTACAATAATCGCAAAAGAGTCCGCCGGATTATGAAGATCCTCGGCGATCAGAACGATTTTTACTTGTACAGTTTCGCTTTATATGTCCAGGCTTATTGCAACCGTAACATTTAATTTGCGGACGATTTGTTTCTTCCAGAGGGGATTCTTTTATGTCAAAAACTTGCGCTTTGGGTAACTCGAGAGAGCGTCTGGCACTCGAAATGGGCTCACCATTGTTTATGGTCCCCTGGTCAAAAACGCGTGAGCGTGTTTTATAGTACGCTTCTTCGTATATTGCGAATTCGATAGCTTCTTGTAAATTCCGCGGTTCCTTCTGCCTAACTCGCGACTCTATTTGCGCAAGCAAACCTGTGATATAACAACGGCGCGCGTTGGTTTGAGCCTGAATTTTTAAGCCGTACCCAATGTTTGGGCCACGCTCCCGTTCTATCGCTTCTAAAATATCGTCTAACAGCTCGCTCAAACGATTGCCCTACTGGAGAGCGGATTCTCCTCCCTTTTGGTAAATTCGCGTTAGTTCCGTTTGCAATGAGTCGAGAGCATTTTTCGGTGTGAAAACCTGTTCTAGCATTTTCAATAATTCCTCGAGACCATACGCATCTCTCCGGTTGCGTAAACAACCTTTGGCGTTGCCACAGATTTTATTTTCAATCAATTTCAATAAAAATTTCCATTCCGTCGGTCTCACCGATTTCCATGCGTCCTTACAATCTCTAGCGAATTTCCATAACGAGATATTTTTGCCGTCGAATCTCGGTAATATTTTTGATGCCAATTTAATCGAAATGTATGTTTTCCCGACTATGGTATCGCTACGCGTGCTAGAAGCTCGATCTTCCCAATCGTTCAACCCACTGCTATGAGCAGGCTCTACGTCTATGTTGCGATAATTCGACGGACGAACATACGGTCGATTTACCTGTAAAGCAGGGTCGATATACGGAACGACTCTATTATTTCCGTTACTGTAAAAATTGCTCCCAGAGTTCGATGACGGGTTGGAAGGGATAAGAATATTCTCGGTTGTGGCCTGGATGGCCCAAGAAGTCGTAGCAATACTTTTTTCGATTTTCAATCTACTTTGCAGCTAATTTATCGTGCCTAATGACTGCTGATTTACTCGATTCTAAATGGTCACTCGAGAAGTAATAAAATTGAGGTTGTAAAGGACTTACTTGGCGATGTTTTCAGTGGTACGAAATTCCTCGTCTCGCTTCCCTCTTGGATCTCCTTCCGTCCTTCGATTCCTCGAATTCGCAGGTCTTCCTTCTCTGGTTGGTTCCATGTTGTTCGTCCTCAATCGAAGTTGATTTGTCCGTGGCTTGGTGTTGAATTTTTTTGTCTCACTTTTCACACTGTCTTTTCATTCAATTGTCACACCCGATTCGATTTTTCTATTTTCACGAATGTCTATCGTTTCGTTATTGTCTATGTGCATGTGATTTCAGGGATGAAAGTGTACGCGGCCACTGAACATCACTTCCTCTGCATTCGCCCTACGTTTCTGGTCACAACGTTTGCACACACTTAGACCCATTGTATTGAGTCCTTTCTTCTGTTTCTTTCTTTCTGTTCTTAGTAACTCTCTATTTTAACTATTCTAGTTTATCTTACAAACAAGATCACAAACAATCATAAACAAATTCATTTTTGTAAATGTCATAAATCCAACACGCCCCCTCAAAAATGAATTGGTTACCTTGAATAAAAATAATGATTATGATTACATCTCATAATTAATATTACATAGTAAAAGAACACTTTCTCTTTGCCTTCTCCGGGAGATTACATATGGTCCAACATTTGTTGCTTAGGATTAGCGAAAATCCAGGAAAACCTAATCATACCATTTACTTAATCAATAAACATGAATGATTAATACAGTTTATTCCAAGCCTATTTCGATCCGGAATTCCAGAAACGTTGTCGTTAGAAGAGCCTTCGTTAACCCATCTGCAAGTTGCTTGCCTGTAGGAATGGAACTTAATTTTATTACATTTTTCTCCATTTGTTCCCTGGAGAAATGATATGTTACGTTCGGAGCGGCACGAACACGTGCAAGTCAATTGCTTGCGCGAAACGCAAGCAGTTTTTATTATTTTTATTGTGTGTAAGAACCGGTCACGTCCTCTACAGGACGTTTCCAGGAATTTGGTGAGTTAGAAATTTATAGAATGAGTCTAATGTAAAATTGATTATTTTTTATATTAATCGAATTTATTATTATGTATGGGTCGTTGGAGGACTGTAACGTGAAGACGTTCGGTCAGCTGTGGGAAGACCTCTCGTATTCGCGTTACAGGGTGATACAAAAATACTTACAATTGGTGATTATTTCCACGACGCGTCGTCGAGTATAATCTTCGTTATTCTAATCTCTCACACACTTCACGCTCAGAACATTCAATGGCACACTTACAATTTCTACCGTTTACAATCTACACTATTACTAAACTGTTCTTAAAATTACATGACGCGAGTGAGTTCATGGCAAAATCTAAAGAATGTTTAATTCTAGCGAGCATATATTTAACACCGTGGCGCAACACACTTTTCAAGTGCCTTTCGATTCTTTCGTCCTACTGGACGCTTTTACGAATCTGGGAGACGAGAAAAGATTTTAAGGTCTGTTACATGGAAACGGAGGGAGACGGGTTTAGGATCGCCTGGAGATAGCCAAGGGTTGGCTAATTAAACACTCGCGAATAGTGATCGAGGATGATTATAATGTTTATTTTCATTAATAAATGAATACACTCGTAATATTGGTTATCGTTTTATAATAAGATAAACTACGTTGCCACTATGCAGTTCGCAGCGTCAAATTAGTATAAAAAAAGGTTTCGTCGGAAAAACAAGGAAATGGGTCGCGCGGAGTCGACCTACTAACACGGGACCTCGCCCAATACTGCCGCCCTTCCTTGTTCGGGGCCCTAACGTCGCCGAGGCTTTTCTAGCATTTTCTTTGGAGGGGGAAACGTTTCCTCGGAGACAAGACGTTTTCCCACGCTAGCCTAGGTGACAGCCAGGCGCCGACCAAATGTTGGTTCTAGGTAAAGTGCATTCCTTAGAGAGGGCAGTGTCACGTCCGGAGAGGCGTGAAGGAAATGTTCGGGTGTTTGAACGTCGAGCGGTAAACGTTATGTCCCATAAGCTTTTCCCTGCATTTTAATACACAGAGCGTTTTTATAAATATACTCCTAAGAGTATCGTGGGCTTACGCTGATAGACATCGAGAAGTCTTGCCTTAGTCTAGGTTGCGACTAGGAGAGGGATTCGGGGTGTTAAGTGAGTCAAAAGATCTAGATGTTCTTTATGTACTTTAATGAAAATAAGGTATTAGTAAATATAATGATGAAATACAAACTTGATACAATATAAATGGTTACGTTACCGGAGAGGTGTCGTGTAAATCTTTGGTTCGTTGTAGCTTACTTGTGATTTGTCGTGTCGTAGAAAAGGTTAAAAAGATTCTAAGTCCAAATATTGAGTTTGGTACTTTAACTTTGATTTCTGAACTCGACTCGCTCTCTTCTACAGAAGACCCGGAGTTCGGTCAGAGATTAATTATAAGACGGCTAACCGAATGACAAACCGAACTACTGCTAACAGTATAGACGCGACTCTAGGTGCGTACGGAATGCGGCGATTGTGGAGAGACATGGCCTTTTTATAGGGCTAAAATGCGGAAAAATAGTAGGAGTTTATAGGTTTTCTTAGAAGCAAGATCGTAGTGACCTAATTAGATGGGTGGATGTTTCGTATAGTCCATAGTGTAGTCCGGAAGTATAGCGGAAGCTAGGTTGATTTATATTCGTTGGTTACAAGTGTTTCGGTTACAAATTTAGTCCTAACTCTGGAGTGTGTGTGTCGCGTGTCATATTTTATGGCCGGGTAGCCAGTGTTATTCGAAGAATTCTCGGAAAGGAAAACTTGTAGATCTATTATATATTTTTAAAAAGAAAAATTTAACGTCGGTTGTGACACCTCCCCACTTAAAATTAGGCACCGTCCTCGGTGGCTACCAATTTATGCATATTGAATATTTTTAAATAGAATATATGCTTAAATGGTGAAAATAGAATTGATTAAATTTTTGCTTCTCGTTGTCTGATGTGGATTTCGTATCTTAGGAAGAGGAGGAAAAAAAAATTGAAATAAAATTATAGGAATAGGTGTAGAAATTGTTTTTGGTAATACAGGACTGTGGAAAATTTGTGACCGTATAATAAGATTAACTATTCCTCTTTCATTGGCTTTAGACGGCAAAATTAGCGATGATATAGATGTCTTTTATGGAGATGGCTTGACAAACAAGAGGTTGTCGATTGCCCCTTTTTTTTTGTTTATGTCACGATGTTGATCGACTTGATCTGTTTGGGTTATTATTCTTGTGATAATAACATGTTTATCGATTGCAATTCGATTGCATTCGGGAAGCCTGTGCCATTTGAAATATGAGGTATATTCACGAAGTGTAATACGGTCAAGATGTCTTGGAAAGATGGTGAGGGATAAGTATTGATACCGTATCCTTTCATTCACGAGAAACAAAAAAAAAAAAAAGGAGTTGATTTGGAGAATTCGATATGCATAAATTTCTTAACCTAGTGTTAGTATAGAGTGCATATTAGAGTATGTATGTATGTATGTATGTGTTGTGTTCAGTGTTCTGTTTTATGGTGTTGATGGCTTGGGTTCGGCTTGAGTTGAAACGTCATGGTAAAATACTGGTCGAGGTGTTTGCGGGGGTACGTCGTAGGTTTGTTCTGGTCCCGGGGTCGGCTGTGGTTCTTCTTCCTTCTGGTATGTGTAATTCTCTTCGTCCTCGTTAGGTTGTTGTGTACGACTTTTGTCGATGCATTTGCAGGTTAGGCGGAGTAGGTACCCTCGGAGAATGTAAGTTAGCAGGATGATGGCCAGAAGAACTTTTCCGTATATGGTTGTTGTGGTGTAGATCTCCTGGTGTAGGGACAGGTTTTCGGCACTTGGTGTAGATTTTGTATGCGCAGTGGAAGAAAAATCCTCGTAAAATGTAGGTCAGTAACCCGATGGCCAGGGCTGCTTCGTTACTGCATAAGATATGGGTTCTCTCTGGTCGTGGTAATGAGAACAACCATCCCGACATAGTGTCTAGTTTTTTCCAGTAAGGTGTTTGCTTTTTCATTACTCTTATTTAACAGTCGTCGTATGATCGTTGTCCTCCGTCCGTCATTAAGAGTAGTTCGCAGGTACGATGAGCTGATACTTCGTATATTGGATATGTGGGTGCACAGATTTGGTAGTTACGTAGATGTTGACATCGAGGGAGGTCGTTCTCGGGTACAATGGCGTATTTGTCTGCATCTCTAGAGATTACTATGTATGCGGCTCTTGGTTGAACATATGCGGCTCCTTCGGTGTTGTTTCCGATGAGTTGATTTGTGGGACAAGAATGGAGCTTGTAGAGGAAGTATGCTCTTGGTTCAAGAAGAGGGATGTGTAGGACAATGATAATTTTTCCGTTGTAATAGGAGGCGGCTAGGCGGGATATTTTTGCTAGGGTTTCAGGATGTATTTCTTCGAGCGGGACAGGAAAAAGGTTTTTATGGTTTGTTTTCAGAAATCCTTTTACAGCTTGTTCCAAGGTTGATGGGTGTAATAATTCGGGATGTAGTTGTCCGAGTTTTGCGAAGTATATGGCGTTAATTATTGTACTGAGGCTGGCGAGATATGTGTCAGCGACGATACTTGGGTCCATATTTTATTGTGAATTGCTTCGATTTCGTCTATGCGCTAGTGAATGTTGTATGTCACGGGTTGGTGAGGACCAGATTTCTTGGAGTCCAAATGCAAGAAATATTATGATGGCCTTAAAGGAACACATTTTTGGCTCTAAAATAAAGAAGTATAGGTATAAGTACGTAGTTTTTAAAATTTTTGAGTTAGGTGTGAGAAGTTGTTAGTATTCTTATTCTTACTATTTTAAAAGATTGTTATTGTGTTTTTTTTTTTTTTTTTTTATGTATTTTTATACAGACACCACTCTCTTCTTTTTCTTCATGAATTTTTTTTTTTTTTTTTTTTTGGGGTTCTATTGTCGGCGGTTTATGGTTAATGGAGTTAATTTGTATCTTGCGGGTTCGCAAGGGGTACTGTGAGATTGCTGGTTTTCCAAGTTTAATGAGTCGTTGTTGAGTTGATTATTACAAGTATCGTGATTTGACGGTATTGCGCCCGAAGTGGAATTTGTTAATTGTGTTTCAGGATTAATTATTTTATCTGAAACTACTGATAATTGCTGGTTGATGTTCGTTGAAGTTACTCGAGGATTGCAATAATTGAAATAGATCGAATTTTGATTTGAATATTGAGCATAAAGTTTTCGAAGTTGATATTTTCTTCTGGCACGGCGAGTTCGGCCCATAGAAGTTCGAGCACAACAAAGAGATCGAGGAAAAAAAAGTTTTAGGTGAGGTGTGGTAAATAGGATGCGAGCGTGCAAACCTTTCTGCAGCCTAGTCTCGCAATAGAGGGAAGGATACGAGCGTGCAAACCTTTCTGCAGCCTAGTCTCGTAATGGGTTATTTTTGGATGGGGTTATTAGGAAAGATTGACTTTTGTTTTGCTCACAACTTTTGAGAAAGAAAAAAAAATATATGTGATCCGAGAAAGAAAATTTTCTTGGTTTTGTTTATAAAAGAATATTGATATCTTGGTCAGCAATTATCCGTAATTTGTATTGATTTATTAGTTGGGTGTAATAAGTTCATTAAGTTACCTGGTATTTGAGGATTTAGTCTTGAAAACTTAATGGTGTGGTAGTAATATTCCGGTGAAAAGAAAATCTTTTGAAAGTTTGTTCTTGCACTGTTTTCTGACTTTGAGATTGTGTGACTATAGTCTCGCGGAAGATTGCGCCGGCTAAGATTATTTTCACGTAAGAGACGCGATGTAACGTCATGAAAAATTTTTGTGTGACTGGATGCGTGATTGAATGTTCCTTGGGTTTATAAAGTTTGAGATGTTACCTCCCTTAACCCTTTGGAGTCTCTAAACTAGAGCACGGGAGACAAAAAAAAATGTTCTTTATTTAAAATTTTCTTTATAATTTCTTAGTTCTTGCGGGAGAAAAATTTCGATATCTATTTTCGTAGTAGTACGTATGCATCGTTCTGATTATTGGTTGGTCCTTGGGTCGTAAAATCTCGGAGTTATATGGTCTTTCAGCATGACATGGGTCCTGTACCGATGAGCTTGTGTTTTATCTTCGTTCAACGTTATTTCTTTCTCTCTTCAAGTTATTAGATTTTCCTTCTCGTCTATTTTTTTCCTTGCCTTATATAGTTTCAACTTGTCTAAGTGTTTCAATATTCGCTTTCCGTTGGTTGTTTCTAATATAGCGTTGTGTTTGTCTAGTACCTCGGTAATTCTATAGGGACCTACGTAACAACTATCGAATTTACCTCTTTTTGGTTCTTTTATTGCATATACCATGTCTCCTGGTCTAAAATTCTCAATGTGGACCTTTTTATCATAATATCGCTTAGATCTATGTTTTGAATTAATTCGGGATCTTGAAGCGAGTTGTCGCATCTCGTCGAGGCGAGATGTGAGATCGCATAAATAGTCGCCGTATGTCTCGGTTTTATCCGAGGGAGAAAAAGCGCTAGGCGTTCGAGCGGGTCTACCGTATATCAATTCGAACGGTGTAAATTTTGTGGATTCATGAATGGCCGCGTTATACGAAAACATGGCAAAAGGGACGAGTTTGTCCCAATCCTCATATTTATCGACGTAATGTTTAATAAATTCTGCCAAAACGATATGGCTTCTCTCTAATGATCCGTTAGTTTGGGGGTGGTAACTGGAAGTAGTTAGGTGTTTTATCTTGAATATTTTTGCAAGGTTATTGAATACTTTCCCTACAAAGGATCTTCCTTGATCGCTCAATATAATTCTTGGACAACCAAATTGAATGATTACATTCCGAGCTAGTGCATCGGCTATCGTCTCAGCTTTTATATTTGAAACCGGAACGGCAATGCAATATTTTATCAAGTTATCTTGGACAGTTAAGATATGTCGGTTCCCATTCGGGGTTTCGGGTAAAGGTCCTACCGTATCGATGGATATTTTATCGAATGGTTCTGTTGGTGTATCTGTGATTATCATTGGCTCACGAGTTTTCATACGGGTTAACTTTTGTTGTTGACATTCTTGACAAGTTCTCACGTATTCAGTGACGTCGTCTTTTAAGTTCGGCCAATAAAATCTTTCGCGAATGCGTTTATATGTTTTTGTTATACCTTTATGTCCACCTACTAAACTTTCATGATATTCTGATATTATTTCTTGCCGTATCGTTTCATCGGGAATTGTCACGTTTCCACGACAAATTGTGATTGAACAGGCGCATTCGTGTAAACATTCTTCGATTAAATCGGCAATAAAGGAGTGGCTAAAATTTTCTAACATGTCTCCGGGCTTTGATATCCTGAGAGTTTTAATTTGGTATTTATCAATGGTACCTTTAATTGTGTGAAGTACTTCTTTAAGTTCATTGACTGAAAAAGTTTCGAAATGTTTGTCGGTTAATACTGCACTTAGTGTTTTATATTTTCCTTTATTCGTTATTAAAACTTGTTTTCGCTTTGGTTTCTTAAATTTTAAATCTTGTGGAAAAATTTTGTCGGTTTCGATCAATAATCGCGATATACTTGTGGTAAATTCATAATCGGCGGAAATGAAGTGTAAGTAATTATCTTTTCGATAAGTTAAATTTTCGTTTGTGGTGTTCACTTGAAGAAGATTATTATTGTTTTTCATCTGAGGGTAATAAAGTCCAGGGGGTATTGTCTGTGACATGTTTCTATTTGGGTCTCGAGGTACCACTTCTTCAACAACTTCTGACGATGAGTTGCTATCTTCGGACTCATTTTCCGAGTTGTTAAAATCCAGTCGTAAATTATTCTCAAGTGTTCTACGGGGTTCTTCATCGCTACTTGTTTCCTTTTCGTTAAATGTGACGGCGGGCGTCGATCTACATACAGGGTGTCGGAAAGTTATCATTGATTCTCGGGTTTTTCCAATTTCATTGTCCGTATTGTCTGACTCTGTGCAATTTTCTGTCTGTGTTCCGCAACTTTTATTCGCGTTATTATTACCTTGGGCACTGTCCCACCAGTATGGGTCTCTTTTAGGGCTCTCATTGATTTCAATTATATTTGTATTGTTTGCTGGTCCTAGTAAATTTTCAGTGTCTGTTTGAGAAATGCTATCGTCTGATGTTTCGCTTATGTCAAATGCAAATTTCAACGCGTCCGTAAATCGTTTTAAAGGTGGAGGTTTTGGAGGAGATTTGGATTTTTGGGGTGCAATTCTCTTTTCTGCAAGACTTGGAAAAGCGCTGTTTCGTGCACGCGCAGCTGGTGGTCGTTGCTATGTGTCGGATGAGTCAGAGCTGGCCCTTGTTATTTGAGCTTTAGTGTGAGTTCGTGGTAGTTTTACTGGTACTACAGGGGGAGGTCTACTGATAATCCTTCGATTTCTTACTCGTTCAGCAATTGTGTTCCCAGGTAGATTTGATACTTCGAACACTGTATCTAAAGGTTTGTTTTTACTGCCCAATGGTCGTCCGCGTTTTATTAATGGATTTGGGGCGATAGCACTGCGAGGGGCTACCGTCGTTGTTTTCTTTGCGGCAGATGATATAGGTAATATTCTAACTTCTGGAAGAACAGGGTTTCTTGAAAGCGCGTCTGCGTTCGAATTGAGTCGACCTGGTTTATAAACGAAAGTGTATTCATATTCGCGTAATCGTATTCTCCAACGAATTAATCTTTGAACAGGCAATTTTACTGAATCTATCCATCTTAAGGGTTCGTGATCACTAACAAGTGTAAAATGTCGTCCGTATAAGTATGGTCTGAAATGCAATATCGCGTATACTATGGCAAGGCATTCTTTTTCTGTGGTGCTATAATTTTGTTCAGCTGAATTTAATAATCTTGATAGATAGGCTATTGGCTTATCTTCTCCTATTTTTCCTTGACTCAATACTGCACCGATAGCATAATTTGAAGCGTCAGTGGTTAATATAAAAGGTTCTTCAAAATTTGGATATTGTAATATGGGAGAGGAACACAAAGCCTTTTTCAAATAATCAAATGCCTTTTGTTGTTCTGATCCCCATTCAAATTCGACAGTTTTCTTTAATAGATCACTCAATGGTTTTGCTTTCTCAGAAAAATTTTCTATGAATCTTCTATAATAACCGGCTAAACCGAGGAATTGTTTAACGTTCGTTACTGTTTTGGGTATCGGGAATTTATCGACTGCCTCTGTCTTTTAAGGGTCAGGACGGACACCTCCGTCGCTGATTATGTGACCGAGATAAATTACCTCGGTATTTAGAAATTCACATTTGTCTGGTTGAAGTGATAGTTTAGCATTACTGAGTTTATTAAAAAGTCTTCTAACCTTTGTTCCATGTTCCTCTAGGGAAGTAGCAAAAAGTACAATATCGTCAATATATACGAATAATTCACTGTCTTGTAATCCAAGAAGAACTCTGTCCATTAGTCGTTGAAAAGTGGCTGGGGCATTTTTAAGACCAAATGGCATTCTTGCGTATTCGTAATGTCCGTTAGGAGTGCTGAAAGCAGTCTTTTGTCTGTCTTTGGGATCCATTTCGATCTGATGAAATCCACTAGCTAAATCAAAAGTTGAAAAATATTTTGCTCCACCGAGTCTATCTAGAATTTCAGTAATATTGGGTAATGGGTAAGCATCGCTTATAGTTTTTGAATTTAATTCCCGAAAGTCTATCACCATTCTCCATCGTTTATTTCCTTTCGAATCTGGCTTCTTAGGTACAATCCATAAAGGTGAGTTATACGGAGAGGCTGAATTTACAATGACGTTATTTTCTAACAATTTGTTGACTTGTTTATTTATTTCATCTTTATGAGCGGGTGGAAAACGATATTGTCGTATAGTAACGGGTAGTTCGTCCGTCGTGGGTATAGAATGTTTTATTTCCGTCGTAGCGGGTAACTTGTCGCCAGGCAAGTGAAACAGATGAGGGTATTCTTTTATCAAATCGAGAACATGTTGTTTCTCTTCTGAATTTAAGTGATCTAACGAGGGGACCCTCTGGGAGGTGCATCGAGTTGTGAGCTCCCACTTCTCGTGCATGTAGGGTGGGTACCCACCTACCACCCGCCAAAATTGCAGGTGCCAACTCGGCCTCGTTTTTGAGATATTTCCTTTCAAAGTTGGGCAGCAGCTTACGTATAGAAAAGTTTCAACTCATAGCAAGCGAGCGAGTAGCCGAGCGGCAAGCGAGCAGGGCTCCCACCCGGGCGGCTCTGGATCGAGGCCCGTCTATGACACTTTTTTTTTTTCTTTTTTTTTCAATTTTTTTTTTTTTAAATAATTATTTAAATTGATCATTGATTATCAAAAGACGCAAATAATTGAAAAAAAAAAATTTACTAGCTCCTATTACAGAAAATAATCGACGAAATATCAAACTTTTTTTTTTCAATTTCTTGCGTTTTTTTTTTTTAATTTAACAAATAATTGTCCATAATTAAAACTTTGACGTACAGAATATACTTGTTGAATGAAAAATTGAAAAATCTGACGAAACACTTTCTAGAAAATGGTTAGAAGCCAGACAGACGTCGCGGCAGGACCCTAAAATTTTATACCTGTCGGGCCGACTGGTCGGCGACGCGTCTAATCCTGTAGACGGTTTGCGACCGTTGGTGTCTTTCTATTCATTGACCCCTCCATATACCGATCCACGAATTGAAATACCCTATTTTGAAAGCGTGAAAATATAGAGGATGCTGATTAAACTGTAACGAATAATTTTTTAATAATTTTTTTAAACACAACTTACCTCACCGAAAAAAAAAATATACAAAGAAAAAATATATTCACCGATAAGAAAATATATTTAAAAAAAAATTATGGACAATTATTTGTTAAATTTAAAAAAAATAAAAAAAAACACAAGAAATTGAAAAAAAAGTTTGATATTTCGTCGATTATTTTCTGTAATAGGAGCTAGTAAATTTTTTTTTTCAATTATTTGCGTCTTTTGCTAATCAATGATCAATTAAAATAATTATTAAAAAAAAAAAATGGAAAAAAAAAAAGAAAAAAAAAGTGTCATAGACGGGCCTCGATCCAGAGCCGCCCGGGTGGGAGCCCTGCTCGCTTGCCGCTCGGCTACTCGCTCACTCGCTATGAGTTGAAACTTTTCTATACTTAAGCTATTGCCCAACTTTGAAAGGCAATATCTCAAAAACGAGGCCGAGTTGGCACCTGCAATTTTGGCGGGTGGTAGGTGGGTACCCACCCTACATGCACGAGAAGTGGGAGCTCACAACTCGATGCACCTCCCAGAGGGTCCCCTCGTAAGCGAAGGCTGTCACGTATTCGTCGATCTCTATCTATTGGAGATTCACATGCACTGTCGTCGCTATCAGGTTCAAAGAAATCTTCTGAATCATCGTAATATTCAAAGGGTTCTAGATGCTGCGGAGGTACGTCAACTTGGGCGTCCTCTTCGTAAGCGTTTATCGCATAAATGTAACAAGTTCCGTTATTATTTGTAACGACTGCATTTCCCATGAATATATTTTCTGGGGTTTGGATCCGTGGGAGAAAACCCGTCTTCAAGTTTGAGTTAGCTATTTTGATTGGGACTTTCATGCGAGTACGAGCCTTTAAAATAAAAGACGTACCTTCTTGTTCTTGCGCTATGTTGCAGGCGATTTTTGAGTTTTGATCTGTGTCTTCCGAAACATTTTCAAATGGGATCGGGTTTATTGGTTTTGACGTGGTCACTAAAGTGTTATGGTGGAAAGATATTTCTGCCTTTTCGTTTAAAAGAAATTCGATGCCTATTATTCCATCAGCGGGGATGGCGGTATTTTCGTTAAGCACTTGAAATTTTACTGGTTTATCAAACAGGGTTAATTCTGTGGAACCTAACGTATGAATTTTCTCTGGTGTTATACCTGATAAGTTTAGAAAATCACGTGTTGCTATTATGCATCTGCGTTTTAATGCTTGTAATTTTATTATATTTATGTCGGCTCCCGTGTCTATTAGGAAACGTCCGTAACCTTTTTCGAGTTCTGGGGCTCGTAAAGTGATTATTGGGGAACGACCTTGTCCGCTGGCCCATCTAACATATCTCCTGCTGTGAGGAATTTCACAGCTGTAGGACGCTGGTTTTGAGAGTTGCTCGTCAACGCGTCCGCTCGACGGGCGTCTTGGGAGTTTAAATGATCTGAAGTGTTATTAGGTCGAGGAGATATCGGTTTCATATTTTGAAATGGATTTTCGCGTTTGTAATAAGGGTTTTGGTACATCGGGTACGTTCCCTGGTAAAATTGATTATACTCATTGTACAGAGGGTACATAGGTGGGCCGTAAGGCATAGGAGGGTAAAATAGTGGCTCGCGAAATTGATTCGGAGGATAATTGTAAAAATTTCTTCGTGGTTCATTTCTGTTTGGAAATCGTTGTATTGAGAAATCTTCGCGTCTCCGTCGCTGATCGCGAGGAGGAGTTGTATCGCGATGAAATAGTTTATTAAAATTTGAATTTTTATTATCAAAATTATTTTCTCGAGTTTGGAAAGATACTCGACGGGGTTCGTCATTTCCGAACCGAGGCTGATTATTTTGTTCGATATGAGTGTATTTCAATGAATTTGAATTCCGAGCATTTGCTCCTTGCATGTCTCTTTCAATGCGTTGGACGACTTTAAGTGCGTCTTCTAAAGTTTGAGGGTCTTGAACGCTAATGGCGTATAATAAATCATCAGATAAACCTCTTTTAAATGATTCTAGGGCTACTCCATCGAGCATGGGTAGCATTTGAGTTGCTTCTTCTTCTGTAAATTTGTCTTTTAAAGCGGCGATTGCGCTTGCTCTTAATCTTTTTATTCGTGTGTAATAATCTAAAACACTTTCATCTCGTCTTAATCTGACGGCTTGAATTTCGGCACAATAATAAGGATATGATTTCTTTGGTGAGAAATATTCTTTTAAAGCTTTCGATAAATCTTCGATTGAATTTATTCTTTTATCAGCAACCGCGTCGCGAGCTGTTTCTTTAAGTTTGGAGCAGACTCCTTTGAAAAATGAATTTTTAAGGCCCTCGGGCACGAATGTAAAACCGTTTTCTACGTCTTCAATAAATTATTTAAGGGGCATATTTTTGCCGTTAAAATTGGGTACATGAATTAATGCCCGTTGTAATGCCATACACTCGCCCATGCTTGTGAGCATAGCATCCGTAATATTTTGGTGATGTGTAATGTTTGCAAGATCGGGATTCGCCATTTTTGGTCGAATTGGTTAATTTGTTAAGGTAAAAATTGTGTTTAGAAAATATTATCTCTTAGTGGCAACCAAGGGGTAGGCACTCAGCGTATTAATATCCTCTAATAAGAATCAATTATATCCCACCGCTGTCACCAAATTTTTATATGTCACGTCCGGAGAGGCGTGAAGGAAAAGTTCGGGTGTTTGAACGTCGAGCGGTAAACGTTATGTCCCATAAGCTTTTCCCTGCATTTTAATACGCAGAGCGTTTTTATAAATATACTCCTAAGAGTATCGTGGGCTTACGCTGATAGACCTCGAGAAGTCTTGCCTTAGTCTAGGTTGCGACTAGGAGAGGGATTCGGGGTGTTCAGTGAGTCAAAAGATTTAGATATTCTTTATGTACTTTAATGAAAACAAGGTATTAGTAAATATAATGCTGAAATACAAACTTGATACAATATAAATGGTTACGTTACCGGAGAGGTGTCGTGTAAATCTTTGGTTTGTTGTAGCTTACTTGTGATTTGTTGTGTCGTAGAAAAGGTTAAAAGATTCTAAGTCCAAATATTGAGTTTGGTACTTTAACTTTGACTTCTGAACTCGACTCGCTCTCTTCTACAAAAGACCCGGAGTTCGGTCAGAGATTAATTATAAGACGGCTAACCGAATGACAAACCGAACTACTGCTAACAGTATAGACGCGACTCTAGGTGCGAACGGAATGCGGCGATTGTGGAGAGACATGGCCTTTTTATAGGGCTAAAATGCGGAAAAATAGTAGGAGTTTATAGGTTTTCTTAGAAGTAAGATCGTAGTGACCTAATTAGATGAGTGGATGTTTCGTATAGTCCATAGTGTAGTCCGGAAGTATAGCGGAAGCTAGGTTGATTTATATTCGTTGGTTACAAGTGTTTCGGTTACAAATTTAGTCCTAACTCTGGAGTGTGTGTGTCGCGTGTCATATCTTATGGCCGGGTAGCGAGTGTTATTCGAAGAATTCTCGGAAAGGAAAACTTGTAGATCTATTATATATTTTTAAAAAGAAAAATTTAACGTCGGTTGTGACAGCAGCAGCAGCACTCACGGGCCCTATGCGCCTAGTATGCTAATGCACACTTGCGAGTCGCGCCACGTTAAAAAGGGTCGCTCGCACGTGGTCCGTGCGTGGGAGCCTCCATTTCTACGAGCTCGAACGAGGCAGGGTCGTTACTCTCAACAATAGAAACCACTGGGTTCTCGCTCGAAAAAGCGGTGCCAATCAATAAACAATCGATATTGTTTATACGAAGAAACGATGCCTTGTTTCGCAAGTCTCCAACGCTCCAAACTCTTCAGTATCGAGTGCTCACTTATGTCCGTCGGTGGCTCGTTGACCTTCGTTTTTAACCTAAAAAAATCAAACACACGACAACAATCAGCTGATCGCAAGCTACACTACGATTCAGCCACACTCAAGTTTATTACTAGGCCCACCTTTTCGCACGTAGTTTTTCCAGATTCTTGATTTCTCTGTGCTCCTCCTTGATTCCCTAATGTCAATTCACTCGTAACTCCTATTCGCGTAGTCCACACTGACGTTGTTCCCGAAAACTGTCCAACGATCATCTCCATAGCAAGCGATATCTTGGAAATCGATGTAAGCGCCGCGGGACGCAATTTCGGTGAAGTAAAGTTTGACGACGTTAGTATCTCGTCGATAACTTTTTTCAAAAAATTTTCGAAACACGATTTCGTCCTCAATTTTGCATCGATTTTCATGCAACAGGGCCCAAAATGTGTGTTTTGAAATCGCGCGTCATTTGACGGGCCGAAAATCAGTTCCGCTAATTATTTTTGGATTAATTGTATAATTACTCCGATGATAACGAGAAATCCAAAAAAAAATTTGAATTTTACAAAACGGCTCCGTCAAATGCTTTATGCCATGATATGCACAGTCCAATTTTTATAGCAATCGGTCGCACGGTGTGGACGAATTCGTGTTTCAAAATTCCAAAGTGAACTTTCCGAAGTGAACTGTCACCTTAATAAAGAAAAGAGGGAAAAAAAACAAATATGATAACACGTAAAATAAAAAAATTTAAATAAAACACAAAAATAAACTCACCATGAACGCCTGTTCATAAGTGCGAAACAGAGACAATAATACAGATTCCATAGCTTTTTTTTTTTACTTTTTTTGACAAAGCAAAATTTTTCGAAAGAGTTAAAATCGAAGAGCCGGTGCGTTCTTCAAGACGGTTGATGTGGTATTATTAAGAACGATGTGGACCACGATCCTCAACCCGAATATCCAGACAAAGCCCGCACTCTTTTTTTATCCCTTGCAACCAATCACCCATCGAGAACATATAAACAAACATGCAGATAACACCCCCGAAAAACGCAGCATAGCTAAGTTAGCAATACAAAAACCTCTGAAAAAAATCTATACGTAAGAAAATTATCCATAAGAAAACCAATTATAACATTATTCGCAAAGAAAAACTATTGTTATTCAGAACTACTGCTATCTATAAGAATAAAAATAAAAATAAAAACAAAATCCGATTATGTAATCAAGGAACCAAACTTCAACAATATGAGCTTGTTAATTATAAGTAATTTTTAAATCCCGCCTTACTGTAAATCGACAAACGATGATAATCATAATTTTCAGCCAAAAACTCAATTTTAAATTAATTGAGCGAGACGCTCAATTAATTTAAAGCCTTCATGTCGTAGCCTTCATGCTAGACCCCCATATATTTTTTTTCCATATTACTTATTTCTACCTTACCGATAACCAACCGTCAGTAGATACACCTATCAATCAATATCATCATTCGTCGATAATTAAGGAACATGAGATAATAAATAGAATAATTCAGTACTTCCCAAATTACAATAATTCGCAATTATTCATTTCTATCATAATTGTTCACCTAAATAATACCAGTCACCACAATGCAATCAAAATCTCTTACACATTCCTTTCCCGCGGCAAAAGTCACACCGAACAAAGCGCAGAGAGCGAATCTCTCGCAATATTAAAACATATCTCAGATAACAAACGTCCAAACAGGATGTGATTCTCCGAACACTTCCAACTCAAGATCTCGAACTGTAACTCGCCAAAACAAACCTGATACCTTTTCATAAATAATCAGTTCGCCAATTCAAAAATAATAAGATATAAAAATCATGCAAATCAAGATTTGCGATTCGCCAACACCTCTCCACCAATCCAAAAATCACAAACCTTCCCCACATCTTAAAACTCCAATCACAAAATCCAACGGACATCTTAGCTAATCCGAATAAAAAAACTTTAATAAAAGTAAACCCCTCCAACAGTCATCCCTCTCTCAGAATCCTCAACAATGAACTCCAGCCATTCGAACTCACAAATTTAGCAATTAGACTTTATCCGAAAACCAAACCGCACAGTCAAATTCACCGAAATTCTCAAAAGACTCAGAAACTCGAAATCTGTAAACTAAAATCAGTCTGAAGTCTTCAATCATTGATCATAAATTAATACCGAATAGTTATAAGTGCGTGAACTCAAATATTCAACGGAAAGTTATAACTATTGTAATATTTTACCATTTCAATATTTTCTACTAAATAAAATTATATTATTCATTTAAAGTGTAAACGAGAGTGAAACTGTGGATTTGTTCAAACCTCATCCTTAACTCGGTTAAGAAATCATCGCATACATCAAACTTCGAAATCTCAGAAAATAGAATATATTAATCTGTTTACGGGAATCATGCGGAAACCAAAAGACTCACTGGCGATAGTTCTCAGAAATTCAAACAACGCGCTCTAAATCGGCAATTCCGTACATTCGTCTAAATCTCCCTCTCGGGACGTAACAATTTTTACTCTGGGTCTTTTCTGAGTTTTCTTCTACTCTGGAAGTGACATCTCTACGCTCTCCTCTTTTGTTCGCTCTTTTTGATTGTACATTTACAGTTTACAGTTCAGTCTCGTTCAATCCTTTCTCAGGGTCTACCGGTCTAGGATTATTTGGCATATTCATTCCCTGTTTAAGATGTAACAACAAATGGGTTACTGAATCCCACACGGCTCCTATCAAATACAATGACCAACCATATACTGTGTGTAACGCGTAGCCATGAATCAACGTATCAATCAATAACTTTATAAGACGAATTAACATAAAAAATCCCTATTAAACCGGCACTAACATGGCCAAACTCCATGAATTTTTCCCACGTCTTCTTCCACGTGGACGCGATGATATCCTCGAACTCTGGTCCGTCGAGCAGATTGGCGACGGATCCTCTCTCGGCACCGGTACTCCTGCCCATCATCCCTCTCGCCAATTTGTTGAGAACTCCCGGCTGCTCCGCAGGAAACATTACATGCTCCCTCAGCTGCTCCAGGTCCTCCGGTGTATAGATTCCGCTGGTAGCCAAGGATTTGGCGTTTTTGTACTTCCAGATCGGTTTTGTCATGGGTCTTAAGGATTCTGGTGAGTATGTTACGTCCCGAGAGATGGGATCGTTGGATCCACGGAGGTTTTGATGCTTGACCGCGATTTTTGAATCCCGAATGATTTTTTGCGTTTGGGATTTTTGATTTGGGTCTCCGCGATTTCCGATTTAGGATACTATATTTTTAATTGTTTTAAGGATTTGGGTTTTTAATATTTTGTAGGCTGAGGTTTGAGAACGTTGATGTCAAAGGAGTTCAATATTGTTCCTTCAATAAAAGATTAACACTGTCTTTGATTAAACATAAATATAATTCTATTTATTCAATATTTACGGAGTTGATGTTTGTTACACATGGTTAACACTGGTTTTACACTTTTACTGATATTGAGTTTTATGAGTTAGCTATTATTAACAGAAATGATAATTCACAATTCGGAGTTCGAAGAGTCGAGTTTGATTTTTAGAGTTCGCGTACAATTTATATAACTGTCGCGGGATTGAGGTTATTTAAGGTGAAGTTGAATGTTCGGACTCTCGATGCTAACTGACTAAAGTAATTTTACAATTCGTAGTAAGAGTTCGAGTTCTTTGTTAGATTTTCTTGGGGGTAAGGTGATGTGGAAGGGTTTAGATGTGTTATAGTTTTTACTCGGATTGGTTAAAGGGTTGTTAATTTGGTGTCGTTATTTTGTGATTGGATTAGGTTAGTGGGGGAGACTTTTCTGGAAAGATGATTGGAAGAAAAGTCATTTAGCGTTTGGACTTTGTGTATTGTTTGGGTTATGAGTAAGACTATCGAGTGTGATCGCTCTAGTCTCGAACGGCTGCACGTGTTTGTGCTGATTGCATGCATGGGAAATGTTTATCTCGCCTAGCGTTTGAATTTTGGTGAACGCGAGGCGTTGTTTCGGATAACGAGGAGTTAATTGATATATGACTTCCTAGTGAAGTTGCATAGGAAATCGAATCGTCGTATAATAGGACTATTGTTCGATTTTATTATTTCTAAGAACACTAATTTTTCCTAAATCGTGTACAAAATTGGTGGCACTGAAAAATTGAAAAACTCAATAAATCACCTGCAAGTGAAATAAAACAAAATCGGTGATCAAACAACGTGCAACGGACTCTTTGTGCGACACAAACATTCACTTCGCACCAACACAACATTCATCGAGATAACTACAAGCAACCGAGCCGTATATCAGCAGAACGCAGAGAGCAGGTCAAGAACCAGCGATAACTACAAGATCATCGCCACAGCTGACAGCTGACGCACCTACAAACACCAACATCTACAAGACCCTCGACTCGTAAGTCATAAAAAAATCACAATGCCTCATCAAGGAGATCCTATGGACATTTCTGGAATGGGCGCAACATCAAGCGCACACAGTCAAAGACCCTCACAACCAGTCACAATAGATATAGATCAACTTAGTCAACAATTAGCGGCAAATCTTAATCGACAAAATCAACCCAATTTTAATCAAACTTTTGAAAATCCTGCATATCCAATGCAAGCTAATTACAGAGATTTCACGAGATATATCCCAGAGTTCGATGGCACTCCCAAAACCTGTTCTCTAAACACATTTATCAATTATTGCGAATCAGCTCGAGAATACATTCCAGCAATCACAGAAAGACCGATAGTAACATTATTAGAAAGCAAATGTAAAGGTTTAGCTTGCGAAAGCTTAGAAAGCTTCAACGTCGACACAATCACTCACCTGGTCGACATCCTCAGAAATCGATTCATTGCCTCAAGACCACTTTTTGCTTGGATATCAGAATTACATACACTCGAACAAAAAGACAAAGAATCCTTACTAGCTTTTTACAGTAGACTCAATTTACATGTAAATCAAACAAATCAAGCTATTGACCTCTCAAAAGTACAAGACCCCCAAGGAGCAAAAAACTGGGTTCAAGATATGGCAATAGATCAATTTCGTAAAGGTGTAAATTCTGCATACCGCCCTCACATTCCTTGTACCGTATACGAAACTCTTGAAAGCATTTACAAAAAAGCAACCGAAATCGAGAAAATGATTTCGACAAATTAACATCGCTATTTGTGGTAAATCGGAGATATTTCACGTAGTAAAAGACGATTTCCCCGTAGAATTTGACGCTATACTTGGACACGAGACTCTCGGTATTAATAAAGGGAAAATTGACTGGAAAGAAAGGTGTGTGCAAATCAATGACGTGGACGTACCATTCACAAACACAGAATCATTTCTGCTCAAGGCCAGACAGAAAATGATGATGTTTATACGAGTGGGAAACTCACTAGAGACAGGTTATGTACCTCGCATACCGTTTCCAGAAGGCATTTACGCAGGTGAAGCCTTAGTAAAAAATACCAACGGTAAAGCTTACCTTTATGTCATCAATACTCTCGATAAAGATGTCAAGGTGGACGTTCCCGTAATAACCCTCTACCCATTTGACAGTAGCTCGGACGAGAACGACCAAAACAATAAAAATTCAGCAATTGGCAAAACTAAAGTAAACGATACTCCTCGGACGCGAGAAGATCGTACACAAAACGTGATAAACCTTTTGCGCCTTGACCATCTTAACGACGAAGAACGTGCCGCGGTATCAGCACTTGTTGCAGAAAATGCGGACCTCTTCCATATACCGGGTGAACCCCTCAGATCAACCAGCGCTTGTAAACACAAAATTCTCACGGTAGATGACAAACCCGTTAACACGCGACAATATCGTCATCCACCTTTTCAAAGACCGGAAATCGAAAAACAAATTAACGACCTACTAAAATTAAATATCATAGAGTCATCCAACTCACCATACAATTCACCAATTTGGATAGTTCCCAAAAAAGAAGATTCGAAGGGAAATAAAAGATGGAGACTCGTAATCGATTTTAGAAAACTAAATGACGTCACAATAGGAGACGCATACCCTCTGCCTTTAATAACAGATATCTTAGATCAACTCGGCGGAGCAAAATATTTTTCAATATTCGATCTAGCGTCAGGATTCCATCAAATAGAAATGGACCCAACCGATAAACACAAAACAGCATTCACGACCCCTCACGGTCATTAAGAATTCAATAGGATGCCGTTCGGTTTAAAAAACGCACCAGCCACTTTCCAGCGCTTAATGGACCTCGTACTCAAAGGGTTGCAAGGTAACGATCTATTCGTATACCTAGATGACATAGTTATCTACGCTCGATCCATTGAAGAACACGAGTCCAAATTTAAAAAACTCGCGAAACGCTTACGTGATGCTAATCTCACATTACAAACCGATAATAGGAATTTTTGAGGACAGACGTACGATATCTAGGACACCTCATTTCGGCAGACGGATTAAAACCTGACCCGAAAAATATCGAGGCTGTAAAAAAATTCCAAACTCCAAAAACTCCTAAAAACGTAAAAGAATTTTTAGGGTTAGCAGGTTATTACCGTCGATTCATTAAAAATTTCTCAGGAATTGCAAAACCTTTATCGGATTTAACAAGCAAAAATTCAAAATTCCATTGGAACCCCGAACATCAACTAGCATTCGAAACATTACGCGACAAGCTGTGCGCATCACCAATCCTGCAATATCCAAACTTCTCAGAACCATTCATTGTAACAACAGACGCATCCAATTACGCTGTTGGAGCAGTCCTATCTCAAGGTAAAATCGGAGAAGACCCCATGGTAGCAGCAGCTTCCAGAGTCTTAAACAAAGCAGAACGAAATTATACAACAACTGAGAAAGAAATGGTCGCAGTGGTCTTTGCATTAAAAACCTTCGGACCATACCTTTATGGTAGGCAATTCACACTCCTGACCGACCACCGACCACTCGTTTGGGTTAATTCCATGAACGACCCAACATCCCGTGTACTAAGATGGAGAGAACGATTAAAGGAATTCGATTTCAAAATCTAGTACAAACCGGGAAGAGTAAACACCAGCGCTGACGCATTATCGCGCAACCCAATCACTCTTCCAATTAAATTCAAATGGCGCATCACTAACACTGACACAGGAGGGAAATTGCTCAATCCAAATCCAGGCATCGCCAGGCCTCATCCCTCTTCTTCCAATCCAGACGAAAACCAAAAGAAACCACGAGTTTCTTATTCTACTTCGGAAGAAGACGTAATAAACGTCTCAATAACAAAACCTGTTCCGAGAGTAATTGATTACAACGATACGGTAATTCCGAGAGAAACGTACAGTAATCAATTAACTAAAGGTACAAATCAAACCCCGATTTCAAGTTGGCAGTCTGATCAACTGTCCGATAAAAGTCTCAATAATGATGAGACACCCAAACAAAAACTCAGAAACGTAAATTCGCCTAAATCAGTAAACGCAAACTCTCATACGAATTTACAAGAAGCGACTTTGTCTAAATCCACTACTCATGAGACTCACACAAAATCGCAAAACCAAGAAAAAACAAATTCTCCTAAATCCAGTAATTCAGAGCATCATATGAATTTGTCACAAAATCTTGAACAAAATCAAGAACAAATCAAAATAAATTCACCTAAATCAATGAACCCAGACCACAATACGAATTTATTACAAAATATTAGAATCCAAGAAACAAATTTGTCCAAACCCAACAACTCAAAATCCGATACAAATTTGCAAAATCAACAAACAAGTTAACCTCAAAATATAAATCCAGAAAAAGTGAACTTATCAATAGATGAAAATCAAGAATTTCAAGTCAATCACTCAGAAAGTCAAGTAACGTACTCAGCGTACGACAGATGCAAAAGAAAAATCTTGATGAAAAGGAAAGATCGCATTAGACGATATTTACCATTTCACAATATCTCAAAAAACCAATCATCTTCATCAGATGAACACGAGGACAATCCTGTCCACGTGGCTCCAGTAGACACAACTCAAAAACCCATTAGATCACAAAATCAAGAACCAAACTACGAAATTTTAGGACGATATAAGTTCAGAGGATCACGTGTCCCAGCAGCTCAAACATCTACCGAACAGACGGTTGATGTTTTCGTCGCCTCAAAAAACCAAAAAACACCCGAAACAAGAGTAAACAGAGAAAGCGACACTAACCTTCTCAGCTCAACCCCTCTAACGGTCAAACCCTCTCAAATTAACTCTATGTCAAAAGGAAACAATTTTCATCGTAATCTCTCACAACAAATCCTTGAAAAACGAAAACCTAGCTCAGCTTGCTTCACGCCGTCCCCTCCGAGACGTGCGAGAAAGAAAATAGAAAACATTACAAGCTCTCTCGCGGCTGAACAAAACTCAGATAGTGAAGAAGAAAATTCAGAAAAACCTTCTCAAAACCAAGAAACCATTCAAAGAATCCCAGTAGAAGAACCTATGGAAATTGCTTCCTCAAATGAAGAAAGTAATCCTCCTAAAAACACAGAAGGTTCTGTCAACAAACAAATCGAAACCCTGGAAACTCAAGTAATACCTGAGGTAACGCCTGAGGTAACACAAACAACCAACACCGAAATTCCTTGGAAAATTCCAAAAGTTCCCAAAAAAACAAAAGCAAAAAACCCACCTTTAGAAGCTATACGTAGATCCACAAGAGAACGAAAACCGAAACGATGCATGTGTTGCACAGATAGTGAACAACACAACTACGAAATCAGAAAACCCACTCGTCAGAAAAAACCAACTCACAGAGAAAATCACTTTCAAAGAACAACACAAAACTTAATGCCCATAAACGTACCTATTCCAACAAGTACAATAACTCAAAATCATAATGATCAAGTAAACGAAAACTATGCACCCCCAATGACAGAAAATCGCGTACCGTCGGATAACGAAATTCACGTCCCGTCGGAAAACGAAAACCAAGAAATTCCCGAAAACAACAACGAAACTTTCATAAATCAGGACAATATGACACTCATAGATAATGAAATAAGCGAAGATAACAGAGAACCCGAATCCAATAACGAAAGACCATTGAGCCCGCAAATAAATAGACCTATTACACCTATCGTGACAATCACTTATCCACCTGAAACTAACACCCCAAGCGGAAGACCGAATAACGCGACAATCATAAACGAGGATTCGGATATCGACACGGTCAATATTATCGAAACTCAAGACAACCTCGAAATGATCAAGGGCAATTACATCTGCTTCATCGCAGCAGACGGAACGGTATCAAACAAAAGCGGGAAAAGATTAATCGAACTAGGGTATCTTCACTTATCCCCTTCAAACACATTAGAAGTCGGACAAATTCTAACCTCGAAAGGGAAAAATAAAAAAGCTTTTGCCTTAGTATGCCAAGAAAACGATTCATCACCTCTGACAGAAGAGAATTTTACAAAATGTTTCGAAAACCTAAAAAACAAAATGACCGAACTAAAAATAAAATCAGCAGCAGTTTCCGAAAAACGAAGTAACTTCGATTATCCAACTTGGATAAAAATAAAAAATATCATTCGCAAAATTTTCAAACACACCAACATCCAAATTAAAATTTGCAAAGACGAAATAATTACCCCACCGGAAGAAGACAGGCAGGGAATAATCAGAGAATGCCACGAATCCCCAATTGCAGGTCACAAGGGCGTAACGAAAACGTATAACAGAATTCGTCAAAAATATTTTTGGGACAATTTAAAGAAGCAAGTAGAAGACTATGTTAGACAATGCGAAAGTTGTCAAAGGAGAAAATTAGTACGAATAAAAACAAAACAACCTATGGTCCTCACCGATACCCCGATCAACGTATTCGACAAAATCGCAATGGACATAGTTGGACCAATAACACCGATATCAGACCAAGGTCATCGTTTTATTCTCACAATCCAAGACAATCTTTCCAAATTCTCCTTCGCAATACCTCTTGTAAACGCAACCGCAAACGAAATCGCTTACGCATTAGTAACAGACTTCATATGCTTATTCGGTTGTCCAAAAATAATTCTAACCGATCAAGGAGCAGCCTTCATTGGTCGAGTCATGAAACAACTAACTAAAGTATTGAAAATTAAGCAAATCAAAACAACAGCTTTTCACCCACAATCAAACGGATCTCTCGAGCGTAGTCATCAAGTTCTCACAGATTACTTGAAGCACTACGCCAATAAAAAAGATTGGTACAAATAGCTCAAATTAGCTACATTTGCGTACAACACAAGCGTTCACGAAGGAACGAAATTCACACCTTATCAAATAGTGCTAGGCAGGGAAGCTCGCTTACCCTCACAATTCGCGTACATGAACGAAATCCTCACGTACGACGATCACGTACAAAATCTCGCGACACAATTACAAGAAGTCAGAAAATTAGCTCACAATAACTTAGAAACAGCAAAACAAAAATCAAAAGACTATTACGACAGAAAAATAAACCCCGTAAAATTCAGAGTCGGTGACAAAATCTATCTAGTCAAAAACCCGAAAACAGGCAAATTCGACGATAACTATAAAGGTCCATACGTAATCACAAGAACATTCGAAGATCAAAACGACATCGAAATCGAACTAGAAAACAAGAAAAGAAAAATAATTTATTGCGACAGAGCGAAAAGAGCACATTAAATAAAAAAAAAAATAATAATAATAAAAAAAAAAAAAAATGTATACAATCATAACTCAAAAACACTCACGTAGTCAATCCTTTCCAGGGAAAAGGACATGGACCGTAAGATGTTTTTGACCATCGCTATTCTCACCTGTCTATGGCAAGGAACCTACCCACTGATCGCATACGACTGTGGAGCGCCAGCAATGAACATCACAACACTATCGTTGCTAGAAATACAGGAATGCGACATACCCATACACGAACCAGCAGTAACAATAACAAATATTAAGTTATTACAACAGGTAGAATTTTCACACATTAAAGTCCGCCAATGTAAAATCGAGATCAAAAGAAATGTTAAATACTGTGGCATGCATTCGCACACATCAGAAGTAAAGAATGGCGAAATCGAATATATTCAGGAAGTTTCACCCGAAGAATGCTACAAAATCCACTTGACTAAATCATACCAAGCACACAACACCTTTTTTAATAACTTAAGAGTAAACTCTTCCAATCCTAGACCTATCGTAATGGCAGGAAGTATCGGTAGCGATTCATCCTGTAAAGGAACATCTTACTCAGACCCTTACGGTAATTGGGACAATGTCATTGTAACTGGTCAAATCCATATTAATCTCCATGAGTACGAAGCAACAGTAAATGTAAAACAAAACGAAATCATATTAAGATCTGGAAGTAGATGCAAACTCAGTGTAGGCACTTGCCTTGATTGGGAAGATGTTTATACTCATTGGAATTCAGTACCAGAAGAAAGATGCAAATTTGATAATTACGAAGTTATTTACGAAGGTAGAGCAGAAAAAATAAGAGACACAAAGAAAACTTTAGAAGGAGAAGAAATATTCTCTATCACTTCATCAGAAATCACGTTCGCATTAACAATCAAAGGAAAAACCTCAGTCTGCGGTTATAGTCTCTTAAGAACAGAACATCCAAAACTCTTTATTTCAGAAATAACTATCAGAGACAGTTTCCCGTCAAAACAAATATCAGTGATAAACATGGACATTTTTGCCTACGTAAACGCAAAACTAATGTACGTAGTAAAAAACATCGGGAACCAAATAACAAACCTTTACAACAACGTAATGAAACAAGAATGCGAAATTGAGAAACGTGTACTCCGTAACACCCTAGGATTTGCCTCATTCGCACCCGCAGAATTCGCGTACCACTACATGAACAAACCCGGATATATAGCACACGTTGCAGGAGAAGTAATTCGTTTAGCAAAATGCGTACCCGTTGACGTAGTAACAAGAAAAACAGAAGAATGCTTCCAAGAACTACCCATAACACGCGGTAACCAAACATTATTCACGATGCCAAGAACCAGAATAATAACGCGAACTGGTCATCAAATCGAATGCAATTCATTCTTAGCACCCATGTACCACATAAATAACAATTGGTACCAAACTTTACCTCAACTAGCCCAGGCAGCAGCCCCTGACCAAATCCCAGCTATTACAAAACCAACATGGAAATTTATCACACCTGCGCATCTCGCAGATAGCGGAATCTATTCGCCTCAAGACCTAGAAAACCTACGTACAAGTATCATGTTCCCCGTAGAAAAAACAGCAGTTCTCAATACAATCGCACGCGGAGCAACCGGAGAAAATACAGTCGATCAGGGAATAACAATAACACATTGGGTTAACGAAGAAGTCATACAAGAATCTGTAAAGAAAATCTGGGGAAAAATGCATTCATTTTTTAATACAGTCGGCACATTTAGCACAACATTAATAGGGATATGGGTAACACTCAAAAGCATTAAATTCATAATCGATACCTTAGTACATGGCTATGCCTTACACACAATATATGGTTGGAGCATATGGCTCATCGGATCAATTTGGGACTCAGTAACGAATCTCCTTCTCCATCTATCGAAAAACTCTGAAAACAATCACACTCAAACACCCGCACAGAGAAAAGACAACGAAAATAAAGAAAACTTACCTCTACAGGAGGTAACTCAAACAAATTTACCCTTGCAGGAGGTAATTCGAACACACTTACCCCGACAAGAGGTAACTCAAACACATATACCCAATACGGATAATACCGACCCAGAACGTCTTTACCCACCATGTCCATTACCCCGCGAGGTAACGTACATACCATCGGTATGGCAAACACAAAACCATACTGTCGGTAAAGAAAATGTTTAGAAAAAATCTCTTACCATGCACCAAAAACCTTTTTACCATGCTGGTAGACAAAATTCTATAACGAATTGGAATTGTCTCACCCCGCAATCAAACGCTCCAATAACAAAGAGCCTATCTTATCAGGCCGACATTTAACTCATGCTTATAATTGATATATTAAAACTCTAAACAAAAGAAAAAAAAAGAAATTTCACAAAATATTAAAATCAAAATATTGAAAAATAAACTTTTAACATTAATAAAAAAAATAAAAATAATAAAAATCTACATATTGAAATAAAAAAAATTAAGAAAAAAAACTTAAAAAGGAAAGGGAAAGGGAAAACACAACAAAAAAAAGACAGATTAAATTTTTACATTTATTCCTCCTCCCCTCACTGAGAGGAGAAGGCTTTAGAAAAAAACAATACAAATAAAAATAAATTTCCTCTCTCTCTCGCTCTAATAATTAGGGTCGTACGCTGAAACAACGCCCTCAGGCGATGACCAAGCGGGATGGTCCCAATCATCCTCGGGATGGGTTTGATGGCACCTCCCCTCAAACATCCAACGTATGTTGAACACGGCGAAACCCTCATAATCCCACAACGTCCAAGGCTTTCCACCCCGACGAACGTTGGGTTTTTTTGCGAAGCCTCGGAACAAATCACGCTGAAAACAAAAAAAAAAGAAAAAACCAAACATTATAAATAAAACACAAAAACAATTTTTTTCTCACAACACATAAAAACACTTTTATACACAAAACAACTTACTTTAAACGCTTCCTCGTATTTTCGCACCAAAATTCGAACAATGGCCTCCATATTAAAAAAATTTTTTTTCTTTTAAAGTTTTTTTCAAAAAATTTTAAGAGATGTGATCTCTACGACGGTCGATGCGGTATTAAGAGTGATGGGAATCACGATCCTCATCCCGAACATCCAGACAAAGCCACACTCTTTCTTTATCCTTTGCAACCAATCACCCAACGAGAACATATAAACAAACATGCAGATAACACCCCCGAAGAACACAGCGTAGCTAAGCTAGCAATACGAAAAACCTCTGACGAAGAACTCTATACGTAAGGATATTATCCACAAGAAAACTATTGTTATTCATAATCGTTGTTATTCACAAAATCAAAAATAAATAAAAAATCAATAAAAAAAAAAAAACTCAATTATGTAATCAAAGATCTAAACTTCAACAATATAAGTTTGTTAATTATAAGTAATTTTAAAATCTCACCTTACTGTAAATCGACAAACGATGATATTCACAATTTTCAGTAAAAACTCAATTTTTAAATTAATTGAGCGAGACGCTCAATTTTAAAGGAGGGAGGTGTTACGTCGTAGCCTTCACGCTAGACCCCCATATATTTTTTTTTCCACATCAGCTATTTCTACCTTACCGATAACCAACCGTCGGTAGCTACTTATCAACCAATATCATCATTCGTCGATAACTAAGGAACACTAGATAATAAATAGAATAATTCAGTACTTTCCGTAATTACAATAATTCACAATTATTCATTCCTATCATAATTGTTCACTTAAATAATATGAATCACACAACGCAATCAAAATCTTTCACACATTCCTTTCCCACGGCAAAAATCACATCAAACAAAAAGACAGAAAGCGAATCTCTTGCAATATTAAAACATATCAGATAACAAAAGCACAAACAGGATGTGATTCTCCGAACACTTCCAACTCAAAATCTTAAACTCTAACTCGCCAAAACAAACTTGATGCCTTTTTATAAATAATCACTTCGCCAATTCAGAAACAATAAAATATAAAAATCATGCAAACCGAGATTTGCGATTCGCCAACACCTACCCACCAATCCAAAAATCGCAAACCTCCCCCACATCTTAAAACTCCAATCATAAAATCCAACGAACATCTTAGCCAATCAGAATAAAAAACGTTAACAAAAAGTAAACCCTTCCACAAGACATCCCTCTCTCAAAATCCTCAACAATGAACTCCAGCCATTCGAACTCGCAAATTTAACAAGCAGACTTTATCCGAAAGCCAAACCGCACAGTCGAATTTACCAAAAACTCTCGAAAGACTCAGAACCCCTAAATCCATAAACTAAAATCAGTCTGAAGTCTTCAATCATTATCATAGAATACCATCGAATAATTATAAGTGCGTGAATCCAAATATTTCAACGGAAAGTTATAATAATAACAATATTGTATCAGTTCATTCTTTTCTTATTAAAATAAAATTACATTATTCATACAAAGTGTAAACGAGAATAAAATTGTGGACTTGATTAACCCTCATCCTTAATTCAGTTTACCAATCATCGCATATATCAAATTCCGAAAATCTCAGAAAATCCGAAAATATATAAATCTGGTTACGGGAATCGTGCAGAAACCAAAAGACTCACTGGCGATAGTTCTCAGAAATTTAAACATCGCGCTCTAAATCGGCAATTCCGTGCATTCATCAAAATCTCCCTCTCGGGACGTAACAATGTAAACACGCGCCGAGAAACGTCCGCGAAATCCCAACAGCTGTTCATCGATGGTCGTGAGCTCACTGGGATTGTAATTGTTTTGACAGTTCGTCATAAACATATTCCAAATTTCACGAATTGGAGCGAGACCGTCCTTGGCGCGTCTGACAGATCGTGTAGTTTTGTCGTCGAATCGAAGACGACAGCTTATAAATTCAAATCGACGCATCGACATCGTTGCTTTATAGATTGTGGATCCAAACTCGTGAGACCACAATTCTGTCAAATTAACTTTGTTAGCGTTTTGCACACCGCACAAGTACAAAATACCCAAAAACGCCTTCAACTCGGTGAGATTGATATGTCGAAAGGAGGCATTATCTGCGGTTTGGCTCCCTGACAAAAAATGATCGATCTCAGCGTTTGTATAATTTACGATAATTTGGAGTATATCGTCGGTGAATAACACGCTCCAACATTCGAGAGGTGTACGTGCAACGACCACTTCACCAATAACCCTCGGTAAAATCACTGTTATGTTTGACGACCTACGGCCACGACTTTCCGGAGCGTCACAGCACCATTTATATCTGTCCTTGCCATATATAAATTTGTGGCGTCGAACTGGCTGGGTAGCGTCCTGCTCCTCCTCGATTTCACTTTCACTCTCCGTCGATTCCAAATCAGATGCATCTATTTCACTCGGCTCACTATCAATTTCTTCAGTCGCGTCTATTTCTTCTTCACTATTTTCGCCACCAAAATAATGAATTTCTTCTCGCTGACGCAGTACGCGTGTAATCTCTTCGGCCGATCGTTGCTCCATTTTTCAAAATTCAAAATAAAAAAATTCCAAAATTTTTTTTAGCCATACCGACTATTTTTGGCATAATTACTGATGCCAAAAATACTGTTAAACACGAAAAAAAAATTTCACAAACTTACCTGTTTAATGCACGCCGTCTGCAAACGGGGGTCTTTCGTGTCCTCTGCAAAGTTTACGTGCTCGGTACGACTACCTGGAAGGTACTAAAATTTTGAAACTTGGGCGTTGGTTCCCCTACCTATATAACTTTTTTTCCAGGCCATAAGAAGTGCCCGCCCTTCCCCTATTTTGACGGTACAAATCAAAACGGTTTTCGCTCGGACACGAACGACCCCCGTTTGCAGACCGAAGGGTAAAGTTGTTGCACCTGGGTCCTCAGGTGTTTCATTTTTTCCCAGTAATAATGGTGACGAATTCTATTGATTGTTTTGGTCACGCCTCTTTGACCCCCTAAAGGTGAGGCATTTCTCTCATTATTTCTTCGCGCTCTTCTTTACTTGGATAATGAATTATACCATGACAGACTATTATCTTAACGGGACATTTAGAACATTCCCTATAAAATCTGTTTTCGCGATGCTTATACTTTGGATCTTTAAATCGGTTACCTTCTGGCAAAGACTGGCGACAACTTCTTCAACGTGTTCGAGGGTCAATAGCATCCCCTCCCCTGAATCGTCGCTAACTGACAACCCTATGTGATATCGATTTCCCTTTTGTATTACGCTGGCCTGTCCCGGTAGCAAATCAGGAAAATATGGTAACTCACCGCGGTCCCTCATTTTACGAGACCCTACATCGAGAGGCTCATCTCGAACATTCAAGAAATAAGTGAGTGAATCTTTGCGCGTGAAGAAGAGATCTCTGAATTGAATAATATTCCTTGGTATAATTTCGTCTGACGTTAATTGGGACGTACCGATTGTATTTCCGTTGGTTTTACTGTTTTCGTCTAAAAGCCCTTCATCGGAAGGGTCTTTGTCGGAGAGACTCAATCCGTTCTCAGAACCGGAAGCTGATTCTTCCTCATCGGATTGCACAGGGCATACAGTCTTTCTATTCTTTCTTCTCTTTGGGATTTTTTCATCCTCAGACGATTCGTCGCTTGGAGATGTTAGTTCAATTATGTCTTCATCCATAACCTTTTTCGCTTGAGGCACTTGCAACACTCCAACTTTTGGTTTGTTACCTTTATTTTTTCGATCCTCAGATGCCATTTTCTTCGGTGAAGGTTCGGCTTTGGTTTTTGCTTTAGTTTGGCTCCTGGTGATTCTGCAGTTTGGCGACGATCCTGCGATGGCTTCATTTGTATCCGGTCTTGACAAACTTTCTTCCAGCGGGGTTCCTTGATTGTCCCATTTCCTCAGGACACAGCGATTGTTCCCACTGGATTTCATCTTCCATAATTTTGTCAGCTCGAAGTGCTGGGTTTCGCGACAAGGCGTCCGCGTTAACGTTCATCTTTCCGGCTTTATACACAACGTCGTATTCATATTCCACCAATTTTAATCGCCCTCGGAGTACTCGCGCGTTACCGCCTTTACAAGTTTTGAACCACGTTAACGGTTTGTGATCGGTGACCAAAGTGAAACGCCTACCATAGAGATACGGTCGGAAGTACAGGGCGCTATAAACGATCGCTAAAGCCTCTTTTTCGTACGTATCGTATCTAGTCTCTGCACTGTTAAGGCGATCTGTCAGTCGTTTGGTCGGTAAAAATCCTACTTCGCGTTTTTCTCAGAGAGGCTTGATATTTCGAGGAAAATAAAAGTTACACGTTGTTCTCTTTTCGTCAGAGAACAAAGTGTAACTTTTATTTTTCTCGGAATATCAAGGATGTCTGAGAAAAATGTGTATCTACTTTGCAGTTATCTCTCTCACACTCATGCGACTAATAGATCACCTTAAGGGTACGAGAAGCGTATGCTATCGGTCTATCTTTATTTATCGGCCCTTGAGACAAAATTCCTCCTATAGCAGAGGTTTCCAAAAGTCCGGTAAATTTAAGACGGGTTCTGTACATAATCGATCTTTCAGCTCTTGAAAACTTCGCTTTTGATCATCCTTCCACAAAAATGGCACATCGTTTTTTAAAAGCTCGGACAATGGTTTTGCTAATCGTGCGTAGCCCTCTATAAAACGTCGATAGTATCCCATAAGTCCCAAAAATTGTCGGATATTTTTCACATTTACCGGCTTAGGAATATCTCGCACAGCCGATAATTTCTTCGGGTCAGGTCGCAAACCTGAATCGCTGCTGATATGACCCAAATAAACTACTTCTTTCTTCAAAAATTCGCATTTGTCCGGTTGTAATGATAAATTCGCTTGTCGGAGACGATCAAAAAGTTTTAAATATTTTTCCGAATGTTCTTCCAACGTCTTCCTGTAAACCACGATATCATCTAAATATACGAATAATTCTCGTCCTTGAAGTCCTCGCAATACCATATCCATAGCTCTTTGGAAGGTGGGCGGAGCATTTTGCAAACCCATAGGCATACGAACATATTCATAATGACCGTATGGAGTCGTAAATGCTGTTTTGTGGCAATCATCGGGATGCATCTTTATTTGATGAAACCCAGAGGCCAAATAAAGGCTGAGAAATATCGGGTTTCACCCAACTGGTCCAAAATATCAATTATAAT
The DNA here is from genome assembly GCA_948107755.1 of Campoletis raptor. NCBI lineage: Eukaryota > Metazoa > Arthropoda > Insecta > Hymenoptera > Ichneumonidae > Campoletis > Campoletis raptor. Next base: position 2,627,574 of record OX403624.1, read on the forward strand.
TGGTAACGCATAAGTATCCCCACTTGTCTTTTCATTAAATTGTCGGAAATCGAGCACCATTCTCCACCGAGCGTTTCCGTGTGAGTCGGGCTTCTTTGGCACAACCCATACAGGAGTATTATACGAGGATCCTGATTCCCGAATTAACCCTGCCTGTCATAATTCTGCGACCTGTTTCCGTATTTCTTCTTTATGAATTTCGGGAAAACGATACTCCTTTGAATTAACAGGGAGATCATCTGTTGTCGGTATTCTGTGCGTTATTACATCAGTCGCGCCTAAAACTTCCCCTGTCAAATGAAATCTGTCTTCACCTTTCTTTATGAATTTATGAATTAATTGAACCTCACTATTTTCCAAATGATCCAAACGAAGTAATTCTAGAGTTCTATCGAATCGATTTCCATCTGGAGTTTTGTCCGTGATCGCAAGAAGATCTAGATTGATCTCCAGATTTCCTTCCCCAAACTCGCGAATTTCACTCTTGTTTTCATATAAAGTTTCTAATTTCTGATTTCCACAAAGACTCTTCTCAAAATTTTCAACAACATTTTCTTCAGAATTCTTCGGATAATTTTTCTCAACTAATAGCACTTCATTTACTAGATTCTCCATTTCTTTTAAAATTTTCTCTCTTTCAGCAAAATCAGATTTCTCAGCAAAATTCTTTTTTTCCTCAAAATTCTCTTTTTCGACAAAATTCCCTTTTTCCCTAAAATTCTCTTTTTCGACCAAATTCCCTGTTCGAGAAATAACGTAAAAGTTTTGCCAGATGGAAAATGATTGCGACAGAGATGGATAATAATTTAACTGACATGGCACGTGAGTGCTAATACGTAAAATACGTTTATTGTCCCCAAATGAAATGATAATATGACACGATGTTATTAACAATGAGTGGAACGAATTGTTAATGAGTTTTAACTTATGAGTTCGTGATCAATAATTATATTAATTATTGAGACGCAATTGTTCGAGTGGCCCGGCGAGTGCTCGAAAAACACGTGGTAATGGCGCGACCGCGTGGTGAGAAAAATATAGAAAATGATGATGCACCGTTTTTAGTATTCTTATGCAAATTGTGGCCCGTGCGACAATCGCTAAATGAGTGCAGCGACAAAGACGAACTTTATCACATTAGTACGGCTATGAGTGAGGTAATTAAACTGATTAAGTCTCGATTTTAATAGTCAACGGTTTTACACGATGTAACGCGGTAAAGACTTGGTAGACAATGATGGCCGCTTTCGACCGTTAGCGAGCACTTCGAGACGAACGTGGATTCTCGAACATTCCCTTTTTCCCCAAAATTCTCTTTTTCCACAAAATTCTCTTTTTTCACAAAATTCTTTTTTCCAACAAAATTCTCTTTTTCCACAAAATTCTCTTCAACAAAATTCTCTTTTTCAACAAAATTCCTTTTATCAACAAAATTCTCTTTTTCAACACAATTCTCTTTTTCAACAAAACTTTCTCCTTCAATAAAAACCTTTTTCTGAAGACAATTCTTTTCTTCATCAAGAAAATTAATTTCTTTCTCAAAGCTTTTTTTACTAAACCTTCAACAGACCGGTTTGGATTCATATTGTCTCGTTTGGATCCTGGATTCTTGGATCCCGGTTGCCATGATTAGATCAGCACTGCTACCAAGGTCAACGTCTTGCTGCACGGGTAACAGCTGCTCCTCCCCACTCTTCTCCACTTGTGGCGAAGACGGGGCAGTTGACAATGTTACCACGGGAACTTCTATTGCCACTTTATGATCTCTATGGTTAGTTACCTGAATATACGCTTTTCCTTTATGATTTCACACGAAGCCCTGCTGGATTGTTAAACCTTCTGCAATCCCCAGGGTCGGCAGATACCCCTCTTTAACTTCCTGATTCTTCATTCGTAGGTAAAATAAACGGGTCAAGTGCAGGGGAAATATTATACTCTTTTTGATGTGAAACGGAATTTTCGTTCCACGGACTTCCATACAACGGTTCTCGTAATCTATTTTGGCAAGATTGTCACGAAAATATTCAGAGGATAAAATTCCCGCTTGTTTTATTGGAAAACTTTCGGGAACAATATGAAAAGTTACATTGATGCCGAGAGTCCAAATTTCAACATATCCCATTGTGTATACTACATTTTCAGTTATTCCCTTTAAACGCAAAATTTGATCGCCACGAATTGTAACGGCTGGACTTAAACAATTTATTTACAAAACATTTCGACTCGCCCCTGTATCTAACATGAGTATGATTTTTTCCGATAAATATTTCCCTTTGAGCATGATCGTGGGGGGAATTACCTCTTCTGCCATTCTCGTAATAAAAGCATCCATTATCCTTGGTGGACATTGTTCGTTGGATCGGCCACCAATGTTGGGTAAATTTCCGCAATGCCCTCCGCCTGGATACCCACTCCCGGCTGGCCTCTCCCGTTTCTCTGCTGGGCAGCATGCATATTGTCCTTTGTAAGGATTTCACAATTCTCTGACAAGTGACCTATATTTTTGCAATAGCGACAAACAAGCAGCACGGTTGATGTTTGAGCAGCCGGATCGTAGGGGAATGCTCCTTTGGTCATTACATTATTCTGATTAGGGAAATAATTTTGACCAGGAGCCCCCTGATTGGCCGGAGTAAATCGTAAGGAAGGACAGTTCCTGGACACGGGTCTCCAGCCTTGGCATCGGTAACACTGAGTCGCCGCCTGTGGATTCGATGGACGACCCTGATTACCCCCAAACGTTCGCCCTCCGGCGTTACGCTGTGTCTGGTAACAAGTCTCAGGATTATGCCCCGCTCGACCACAATGCTAACACGGATTTTGGAAACATTTTTTTGCTATATGACCTCTTTTCCCGCATCGTTGACAAATAGTCAGACCCTGAGTGTTTACTATATTAGATCTCGAGAAACATCTGTCTGCCGTAAGACCAGGCTTGGTACAGAGTTGGCATGTGACAATAGATGTGGCAGGCTTAGTCGGCGGCGCGGTGGTCACACAGTCAATGGCCGTATGACCAGATTTTATACACAGCTGACACACTGTCATTGACCGGGACGCGGCACTGACCAGCCTTACACTTGTCTGCCGTATGACCCGATTTCCCACAAAACTGACAACTCACGGAACCTGAAACCCCTGTGTTTATCTGTTTACTCCCATTATGCGATGTTACCGAGTCAACAACATTAATATTCCCATCTTTTTCTATTTTTTCTCTCATTTTTGATTTTACCGCGTTATTTCCTCTCACTCGCTTCACATCGGCTAACTGTCTCTGTATAGCTTTTGCCTTTATTACCGCGTCGCTAAGAGAAGCTTCAACCCTCATTCGCGACTCGATCTCGGGCAATAATCCACGAGTCATTACCGTCCTAGCCATGTCATCAATTTTTCCTTTTTCTTCGTTTGAAACTGGACCGTCAGATGAGTACGCTTGCAATATTTTCTCGGCATAATATCGAATTCTATCTACATAATCGTCGACGCTTTCGTTCGCTTTTTGAAAAGTATTTCCGAGTTCCGCGATTAGTCGATAAACATCGCGAGGAGGATCATACGTTTCGCGGAGATAATTGAGGTACTCTTTAATCGAGGCAAAAGTGATTTTAGAGATTTTATTCCAGATTGAAGGAGGTAATTTGACTTTAACGAGTTTTAATAATTGATTTTGGAGCTCTTCTCCTACTATCGTGCCTGCTTCTTCCACACCAGCAATGTATCGCCCGAGCGATTCACGCTTTCCATCGAAATCAGGAACAATTTTCATCGCCTCCCGTAAAAGGGCTAATGAGGCAGGGGTTAAAGTCGCCGTAGTTTTAGGTTCGAACGAATCGTCTGAATCGTTTGTCGAATCGGAATTTTTTCGTGCACTTGGACCACCTCTATTTTCTTGAACTGAAATACGTTGTTTAGTCAGACTTCGATAATTATCGGTTGAACGAAAAATGTTTAAAAATGACCAAGATGTAGCCGTTTTACTCTGTGATACTGATAGTTCTGATTTTTCTTCGGAATTTACGGACTCTGGTTTTACTAATTTTGTAATCGACTCAGTTGGTTTGCTTGAATCTCCCGAATTTACTTCCGATTGTGATTCTAAACTTCTTGTTCTATCGTCTGTTGTATTTAATAAGTTTGCTATAAAACTGCTGTGCTTCTCGTCTTGTTCGTCATCAGTGATCTCTGGAGATTCGTAAATAGGATTTAAATTTGTTTCCCGAGTGGATAATTCTCTAATATCTTCACAAGAAACTAGGCACGATGCACTACTCTCTCCTCTACTCGCTCTACGTCTTCGCACTTCTGGATATTCTTTCAACACGGAATCGTCGAGGGTTACCTTTGATCGAGTTCATCGACTCACTTGGCGCGAGGAAAGTGGTCAGAAAAATAAAATGCCGCAGATAGACAACCCACTCTTCGTCTATTCGGAACCAAATGGGCATATGTATATGAATTTTTATGGGAATGAAAAGGAAACATCGGGAATATTATTAATAATAAAATAAAAAAAGAAATAAGAAATTTACACACTCGAACAAGAACAAATATAGCCAGAAAAAGATGGGAATTACGCAGAAAAGAAAAATATTAAAGATATTTGCGGGTATATATCAATTTTGCGAGAATTTAGTACACAGTAATAAAATAGGCACAACATTATTTTCTACAAACATTTTGTAAGAATACACTCTCAGGTTCCCGGACGAGCCCCCAATTTTTGTTACGTCCCACCTAGTGGTTTTTGTTCCGGTCAAAGAGAGAGAACCCTCCATATTGCATGTTTTTCGAAAAACCCTGTTAGGTGGAACACTTGGCCTTTTCGAGCCTAACCTCGCGGAAAATTGCTCAGGACGGCCTAGAGAGTGTAATCTCGTTTAATAAAATTAATAACCTCATCGAATTTGATTTTTTTAATAATAAGAATAATCCTGTGGATCAATTTAAAAGAAAAACAGATAAAGACGGACATTGTAGACGTCAAATGTTCGACAAAAGTTTAGAAAACTTTTGTAGTATTGTTACGTCCAAGTAACAAAATCCAATTTTAAATTTGCCCTGTTTTCGACCTTAGCAGAAGCTAATTAATCGGGGATTTGGGCACGGAAGTTTGTCAGAATGAGGGGCCAAAAATTGAAGATGTTTCTTTTTATAAATTGTTAGTTAATTGATTAACAAGGTACGATATTCTATGAAAACTGATTAGAATTTGAACTAATTCACGGTGGGCCGTGCTATTAGTTCGAGGAAAGGAAAAGAAGTTCGAGGTTGTCCGCGCAACTTCTTCTATGGCTTTATCTAGGAAAACAGAGCACGAGGTGGTCCGCGCTGCTCCGTTAGGTTGAGTAAGGAAGGAGGAAAATTCAGAGTACGAGGTGGTCCGCGCTACTCTGAATTATGTTGTAAGGAGCAGGATAGAAATGAGAATACGAGGCGGTCCGCGCTATTCTCTAGGGATGACGAAAACTTACTGATGATTCTGTGATGGTTAGTTTATTTTGCAGCTCCTTCCAGAAAATATTCCTTACTGACTAAAAATTACAAAAATCGGGCTTTTTATACACGCAGAAATTGAGGGTGACAGAGGATGAGTCCTCGTCATTGGTGGTTCACCATCTCCCACCCTTCACAGGGTTTGGTCTTACATCCTAGATGGGGAGCCTCATCTTAGAGGTTGCCCCATAGTCTTAGGTGGTAGTCTTAGTTTTGGAGGGGAGAAACTTCTTATTTTTAAGGGTCCTACATCCCCTCTCTTGGTGATAGATATTTCTAGTGCACAGCGCCCAGGCCCTGCATCAAGAGTGGGGAAGCTGAGCGTTGCGTCACGCGCGAACGCGATGACGTAACAGTATTACCCCAGTAAAAAAAAACTATAGTAAAAGATATTAAACATTTGATCACTTACCTGGTTTTGGAATAAGCTGAAGATTGACCAAAATGAACGGAAAATGGAAAAAGGTGGCGATGATGAATAACAAATTAATTTTCACTATTTTCGTTGAATGACAAAGATTAGATTAGCCTGGATCTTAATTATTCAGAGTTTTACTTAAAAATTAACGAATATAATTCTAATAGTTTCGCTCTTTCTCGAAAAGTATCCATACATATATTTCATTCATTCCTTTAAACTATTCGAATTGGCAAATGTTTGGCGAAATCCCTCTTAGAGTTAACAATCATTGTTTCTTAATATTTTATGCAATTCATCAATTTATTATTTCATTTTTCTTGGAAAGAGTATGTCGTTCTTTTTAGTTCGTTACGAAGGGCGTAAATCCAAAGATCTTGAGAGACAATGAATGCGCCTCATGGTCATACCGACGACGTGCACAGAGCATGACGCAGCAGGGGTACTTTTCCCAAACCCTTGAATAGAGAGTGGTTGTTCTCCGTGTCTGCCGTAGCTCTCATAGTCATTTTATGGCTCCGTATGTTTAAGAGACGGTGAAATCGACTCTCTGGACGATTTGCCTAAAGTTTGTTTAAAATATCGAGTTGCATTTCATCGACGCTATTAGTATAGAGCAACGTCGCCGCAACCCCTCTCTATAACGACGGATCCTGAACGAACCTGTTTATATTATTTTATAGCTTTAGACTTTGTATATATAACTCAAGACAAACTTTTCTATACATGCCCATTGTTGATAACTAACTTATTTTCCTATTCGAATGGCCTGATCCAGGTTATAATTTTCAAGCTTGAATTTAAAAATGACTCGCCTGCATTCCATAAAACGCGGACTCTCGAGATCGTAAGAATGACAAAGAGAGAAACATCTGGCGTGTGCACGGATACCCTTTTCACCTAGCGCTGCTGGCGGGGTGTGAATGTGCGTGAGAAGGCCCTTGTCGTAAAATTTGACCGAACACGTCACGAGCGGAAAGAACTGTTTATTTACATCAGCTCTTAGTCTCGCTGGCGCCTTTCACAATACATAATTGAAAGGACAAAATCTTATCAACGATGTATGTGAAATTTCCATGCACACCGGGGCTCCTTTCTCCGGAATTACTCGACAATGGGTAAACCAGCGAACGAAGAAAAAGATCTCAAAAATTGTGGGACATAACATTAGTTACTCTCTATTTTAACTATTCTAGTTTATCTCACCATAAATTGTAATACGATTCTTATATACTAGAGTTGGAGCTAAACAAATTCATTTTTGTAAACGTCATAAATCCAACAACACAAATATTCCTTCACTCACGGAAAACTTTGTATGCCACTGTTTTTTTTCCATTAACACAAATTTAACTAAGTTGACTTCCGTTCAACATTTACTCGTGCACTTGTAATGTTCGTATTTTTACACCTTCCTTTGTAGAGTTCCGGCAAGCAAGATTAATTTTAATTTTCGGTATTACGATTTTCCATTATTCTGGCAGGATCACCAATTTTATGTTACGCAAATGGCTCAAAAGTGACTCAAATCCAACTGGCGCTTATTATCAACTCTACCTTCATGCAATGCACATATCATAAGGCTAGCGTTTGTAATAAAGAACCCATGGTTTTCGAATCGCCAGGTTAAGTTATTTGGTAAAGCTTTCCCAGGGCTGTTCCAAGCTTTCCCAAGAGACAGCTATGTTAAAGAGGTATGAGCGTATCGTAGGTCCAGCCATTGAGGATGTAGCACTGCGAGGAAAGTGTTTGGCGGGAAATTGCAATGACAAAATCGAAAAATTTGCACGGAGAGTAAGTTTCAAACGCGAGAATTTTCATTTACGAAAATATTGAAATTAGTAAAAAAAAACTAAGAATTCAATGATATGTTAAAGTTTGCATCGTTAGAATGCAATGAAATTCCTTTTTTTTCTTTAGCCAAGCCTAAAATTGATCAGGACAGTGTGGCTCCGATAATCGAACATTTTTTTTTATTTTGCGAATTAGAAGAACTTGATCTGGAATTAAAAAATTCCATACCATGTGACGGTCTGGCAATAATGGAAGAATATAGGTGGCCCGTAGCGCAGTGGTTAGCGCTCTGGACTCAGACTCCGCGGGTCCCGGGATCGAGTCCCACTCGGATCACCTTTTTATTCGCTCATTATTGCTGGACCGTGCCTCGTCACAAACAAAAATGAATAAAATAACTATTTTTCATGTTATACCAACGAAACAAATTTTAATATCATGCAGTTAATTGTTCGTAGCTTTGAAAAAATCTTATTCGATGGTAGTTTTTGCTAAATTATTATACACATGCAATCGATTTTTCCGTAATATAAAGACTCGAAGTATTTTTACAATACTTAATCAGTTAAATTTTGAAAGTCGGACCACAAATTTTTTGGGAAACAATCCCGAGCGATATCACTTTTGTAAATAAATTTATAGATAAATCAATATATTCATATTATTAGCAGAATAACGATCTTGATGTATTTACAATTAGTATATTTTCCAAACACGAATAAAAAACTTTAAAACGAAATGCCTTCATTTTCACATTTCATATTTTTCGTTCCTAATTTCCTGAATTGTTATCCCTCCAAAAAACGAAAAGAATTTGAACTGTTTTTTTTTTTTTTTGTAAAATCCCATAGTATTACACGGTGCTAAAAGTATTTAAAAATATTCCACGTTATTTATTGAATCCGTAGTCAAACAGAGAACGGGAGTGCAATGGTTCCAATGGAATCAAATAAGAATCTTTTCGAGTATAGGGAGGTAAATGTAGAACCCGCACTTGAACTGACAGCGTCATTTGACGCTGGGTGGCAACGAAGAGGAACTGGCCACGTACGCATATAATAGTCTATTTGGTACGTTATGATTATAATAATTTACAATGTTTATTTGGGACATTTTTCGTCAAACGCTATACCTGGAAATACTACAAGGTAACTCGTTGCCAGTACAGGCCGCAGTTCGTTGATAGGCTTCTACACGGGGAAAATATTGTCCTACGCCACCTGGAGTAAGCGGTGTTCAAGATGTGAACGAGGTCAAAAACCAGAGGAACACGGTTGCAGGAAAACCTTCTCGGGATCTGCCAAAGCAATGGCAAGTTATATGGCAATCGAAGTTGTCAATCGTAACCCCATTCTTCGAGAACACAAATGCAAGATTTCTGTATTGATCGGTGCCGATGACTGCAGCACTATTTCTGCAGTACGCAAAAATGGTACATAAAAAATGGTCTGACTTGAATCATGCAAAAAAAGGATTGACAAGTGCGTTATATTCCCAGCGTACACCGAAGCTAATTGAGTAATTCGGCAAATGCTTTTCTTTCCCACTTACTCAAAACCACAACAACATTCCAAAAGTTAAGGAATTATTATTGAATATTGTTCCTTACGCCTATGATGAACACGGCGGGTGTGGGAAATGGTGTTAACATCGGAATACCGAAGAAAAAATTCCCTTACAGAAGTTTACCAAACGGAGAACCCCTATCTAATCTCGATGAAAGAGTTGCGCCGACGCAGATTTTTTCACGATTTGCCAATCATGGTGATAAATTAGCGCCCTGTGCTTTCAGTCAAGCGAATGAATCGTTCAATAATATCGTAGCAAGCAAACATCCAAACAATCGTCATTACGTGGTATCAGAATCATTAGATTATCGAGTGGCTATGGCTGTATATCAAAAGAACCTCGGATTTCAACACATTTTGACAGTGAATGAAAAAGGCTTGCTTTAACCCGGTCGAGAAACAAAAAAGTTCCGGTTAGCAAAGGACAGAATTCGAGACCGGAAATTGAAACGTCTAAAGACGATCGAAATAAAGCGAAGAAGACTATTTGCAAAAAAAAAAGTTATCCAGCAAATCCATTGCTACAGAAAACCGAGAAGGCATAACATATCAGTCGAATTGTGGGTTCAGTTCAATCTCGGAGTTACTAGATAAATGCCCAGTATAATTTTACAATCTCGAGTATAGATACGCTGCACGTCTTCCCTTTGCCGTTTGAACACTATCTTTTAATACTTGACGTCAAGACGCTGCCGCGTCTCTTCATACTTTTTTTGGTGACACTATCCGTTGAAATTATTATCCCTTTTCGTAGATGAAACCGGATCACCGACGGATTTCCGTAGTACCATTGTTGTTCTTTTCGATCTCGAAACCACCGAATTTTCAAAATCATCAGAAATCGTCCAGGTCAGAAAAAACTACTTCCCATCTGAGCTAGTTTTACCACCTGTGCTGATTGGTAACAGATTTCTTGAATGCGCTTTACATTGCTGCTAGCTGTGGTCAAAATATGCTGTGACGGGGTTCTTTTTTCGGATCATCACAAAAACACAATGTTCGGAAAAGAACAGCTTCCCGGTACTCCTGCTCGGTATTCCGGCCACGCGATTGTCTCACAGGGCTTGCCTAAGGCGATAATTTTGTTAATATTGTATTAATTTGCGTCCCAGAATATTTTATTTCATAATCGAGCGATCCCATTGGCATCGATGACTCGTTGTTCCATCGTCGCGTCAGAGCCGTAGCGCCTGTTGGATTCTCCCGCGGTCATCATCGAACGGCGATCGTAGTATCTCCCTCTTGGTCGTCCCGGATTCAACTACGAACTACAGGGTCCGTCATCTCGCATAAAGTGCAATGATCGAGCTAGGGGTGAAACGCAACAAGAATCGCGGTTGCCATCTCCCGATTGTCAAATTTCTCGGGGCCCTGTGTAACGCTCGGACCAACTTATAATTGCGACGGACCTATCCATAATTTTCCGGAATATTCGAAATTAGGAGAGGGGCGGGAGACGAATTCCTCGTTACGCGTAACGCTTATGATTTCGAGGAGACTCTCGTGAAGTATCGAGCAGAAAGGACATGTCGCGAAAATGGGAAGAAACACCGTGAGTTCCTTCCTTTTCACTTTCTGGTATGGTTGGTGGGCCCTCCTACATCTCTCCCGGGTCGTTTTAATATCTTATATATGTTTAGATATCTATCTATATATGGTTTCCGGTTGGCGTGAGATATTTCCCAGGCAGACGGATCGCGAAACAAGTGTGGAATTGCGTGTGTGTGAGTGAGTGAAATCGTGTGAGTGGGTCGGTATGATAATCGCGTAACGTTCGATAGCTCGGCCGAGTAACCGAATATCGGGGGCTCGGTATTT